>PNEQ01129512.1:0-24985 GCA_003012365.1 Medauroidea extradentata
TATATATATATATATATATATATATATATATATATATATATATATATATATATATATATATATATATATATAGACACACACACACACACAGACACACACACACACACACACACACACACACACACACATATATATATATAAATGAAAGCTGACTGACATATCAAACTGCAGCCCAAACCACTGAACCTAGAATCGTGAAATTTTGTGGGAGTTCCCCTCAGGTCGTAGGCGAGCTCTAAGAAGGGATTTTTCTAAATTCGACCTCTAAAGGGGGAAAAGGGGTGAAATGTATTTCCGAAGGAACATCGTTAGAGTTCGAACCTGAAGGCCTATCATCGTGATTTTTACTTTAATAGGACATTCGTAAAAATGCATATTGGCCAATTTAAGGATTTTTCGAAATTCAACATTTAAGGGGGTGAAAAGACCTTAAATGTATTTCCAATTAACTATCGATATCTATTGAATCCTTCGGTATAAAGAGCTGGTATTCACTTCAAAATGTTGCTTACGTAAATGTCCAAAAAGTAGTTTTAGGATTTTTTAGAATTTGACCTCCAAGCAGTAAAAAGGGGCAAAATGTGTTTTTTATTAATCGTCTATATCTTTAAAACACAATTGGCTATCATCGTGATTTTTACTTTAATTTGTTATGTATACAAATCTCTATGACAGGACTCCAAGACGTTTCGAAATTCTTTAATTACGGGGTGAAAATACATGAAATGTGTTTTCCATTATTCCTCCATATCTATCGAACCAATCGAGATATCGAAGTGCTCTTTGCTTTAAATTGATGCTTTTGTAATTATGCCAAGTACAATGAAAATATATTTTCCGAATTCGGCCCTAAACCGGTTAAAAAAGGGGTAAAATATGTTTTAGATTCACAATCGATATATATATATATATATATATCCCGTAGGTTTTTATATAGTGACGTGATTTTTGTTTAAGATTGATGCTTACTCAAATACCTGCAAAGTAATTTAGAGAATTTTTTTAATTCGCCACCTGAGGAGGTGAAAAGGGGTGAAAAGTGGTGAAAAGTGTTTTCAATTAATCGTCGATATATCTTGAATCCAGCGGGCTAATGTTGTGTTTTTCACGTCCCCAAGACACCAATAAAGTATTCTAAAACGTGATTCAAGGGATCCTCGATATCTATAGAACCCATCGAGATATACGATTAATTTTTGCTTCAGGATGATGGTTACAGAAATGATCGCAAAAGCGTTTTAATATTTTTCGAAATTAGATTTCTCGGTATTGTGCAGGGGTGATATGTATTTTTTTAGTGATTGATCGATTTTGATTCGACTGAATGGGTTAGTGATGTGATTTACACTTCAATTGGATACTTATACAAATGTCTAAGATGGGAATGTAAAATATTTCAAAATTCGACTCCCGAAAAGGTTTACAAGCACAAAATTTGTTTTCCATCAACCCACAATATATATCTAACCAGTAGCGATATTGAGGTGTTGTTCGCGTCAGAGTGATGCTTACGTAAGTGTTTAAAAATTATATGTATTTTTTTTTTACATTATAAGATAACGTGATTATTAAGAATAAAACTATGTTTGTCAACATTCAAAACAGACTATCCAAAAAGCGTGGACGAGCAGCTAGAAATTACCTATACAGGAGTTTCACTCTACAGTAACCTATAAAGACGTGGTGTGTACAACCTCTAGAAGCCCAGGACACAAATATTTTATTTTTTAAAATTAAATTATATTTTCATGAATTATTTCAACATTACGTGACACAGTTGTTTGTTACTCAGGTCTATATTCCGGGAGGTTCCGGGCTCGAATTCCGTTAAAAGCTGCGTGCGAACGTTCATTTCTCACACTCAAAAACTACAAGGCAGATCGAATTAGTGCCTTTTTACATGTCGTTTAAAAGGGGTAAAATTGTAGTTCGCTTTCCACTTAGGTTCCTCTACAACATCAGCTGACATCGTCGGTATATTGTCAAAAGTGATTAAGTCATAAATGTTATTTTGTTTTAAAACACTATTAAACTGTAGAAATTAACAAAAATGTGGTAAGTTACTATACTGTGACACAACAGTAGGAAACGACGAATAGACTTTAAACTCGGGCAATTGTCCGTGAACAACATATACATTATTCCTAGCATTTTTGTAATTTTATCTCATTTTGACTTGGTCACTTTTGGCAGTAAGCCGACGATATATCATTTCCCTAATCTCAAGTTTGGGGCACCAAATACGTTTCCGCGAAACCTTTACCCACTGAAACATTGTAATGGCAATAAAGTTAAAGTGAATATTTTGAAAATATATAATTGAGGGCACCGTCACCAATGGTTGTGCACAGGGTAAACAGATGTTTCTCATTCGATTAACCTCTTTCTTACCTTGGGTGTCTGTAATTACCCTACAATGTCAAATTGGCAGGGCTATAAATAAGGCCCAGGCGAAGTCGCTGTTAGTGGCAGGGACAAACTTAAAACAGATATTTGCCTGGACAGCTATAACTACTTATCCTGCTGCAGAATTAGTTCAACATTCTAAAACTTGATGACTGAAGTACCAATCTTGTGTACAAAGAGGTTTTTCTATTAAAGTAAATATTATCAGTTACGAATAATAGTCGCAAGCAAAGCTGCGGGGGACTGCTAGTAATTACATAAAAATGAAATATTTTAAAATTTTGAAGAAAAAAAATTGTATTTTAATTTTCTTATAAGCTGCACTGCCTTTAACATGTTTTTTAGGTACTGTAGAAGTTTTTTGTAACCTAATACATACCTATGTATAAAGAGCCTTTGATTTCATGGCTAATATCTTGGATGCACGTTCCATCTCTATTTCAGTTAATGTGTATGTTCTTCCTGTTACTGTTGATGAGTCTACATGATAAAGTGAAAAATTCACTGGTACAGTTAGTACATCTGGTTTGCTAGGGTGTGAAAATGAAGCAGCTGGTCCAGCTGGTTGCAGGAAAGATATTGATACTTCACGCTCTACTTGATCAGTTGATAAAACACATTGTATCCACCAAGAGTTATGGTAAGAACATCCCACAAAACCAACCATTTGTTCAAGCAGAACATTGCCTACTTCTGTCTGGATTCTTACACAATGTATATCACATTTTTCTGAGGTTGAAAATACTTTAGTTTCTACTTTTTCTCTGGATACAGGAACAAAAGAATGAAATTACAAAGTTCCTGTAACAGTTACAGCTTCATGAATTCGCTGTTCTAACAATTTCTCTTCCTGTAGGTACTCTACGTTAGTGACATAAAAAAATACTATCGCATTTATATTCTTACTTCAAATAGTTGTTTAGGTGTCATAATTTGGTTTGACAGGGGGGTTTGAAGACTAGCTTTAGCTGCAAGCCTTTTTACGGTGCCACCAACACCATCACATACTCCCTTGCCATGAGCAGTAGCATAAAAATGCCATTCTGCATTAATGCCATGAAAATCATTTCTGCAGTAATATAGATTTACAAAGTTTTTCCTATTTTTTTATTGGGTGGTATACCTGACACAAAAAATTGTCTTCAAGTTTGGAAGCATCTCTTCTTTTAAAAAATTTATCAGTTTCCTTTGAAATGCATGCACCAAAATAGTATCATGTTTCAACCCTCTGAAATGCAAACAAAACTCTTGTGTTGTACTTCATCAATAGCCTTATAGTAAACTACAAATGGATGAACAGTGGCCATTGAATTATTCCAGTGGAAAGATTGCGCTTTGTCTTGCAAGAAAAAAGAATAGTTTTCCGCAAAGTCACGTGTTACCACAGCTTCATTTGAACTAAGTGTACATTTTTTATCTGAGAAAAATGCAGATTGCTGTTTGACAACAAAATCATGTCGTTTCAGTGTTTTTAACTTGTTTGAAAACCCTTAGACAAAATCCTGTGCTGATTTACAAAACGTTTCAAAAGTGCACAGATCAACGGAGACCCACTGCTTGTAGGCGACATTTTCTATTATTTTTTCTTCAAAACTTGTCAGTAAAGCTTCCTTGAAATCGGATATGTTAAGACATGAATCACATTCATCCAAATAACACATTTGTCCTGTTGGCTTACACATAATGTTTGCCAAGCAGTCTTGATATGATTTCATAGGTTTAAAATCTCCATTCAGAATTGTTTTATTTAAATTGCCTCCAGCAATCATTTGTTTCACATTCTGGTGTATTGTACATTCACATATAAAATATGCGTTCCACTACCTCCTGCTATTACACAAGTTTTTGGTTGGAGGTCGGCAAATTTGTAAAATTATATCTTGTGGAGTTGGTACTTTGTTTTGAAAGCTTCATAAATTTCTCGTAAATTCCCGAATAGTAACCTTTTTTTAACTTGAATTTGAATGCCGTCATTGTCTTTTATGGAAATGTAATCTTTCTTGCCTGGCATTAGTCTGCTGATTTCATCACTGCTATAAAATTCTTTTACCTCAACAACTGTTTTTTCATCCAAGTTTTTACCAGGCGTTAGGTCAGCAGTGGATAAAATTCCTTTATTTTTTTGTAATGCTTTGGCTTTCCTATTAAAGTAATTTGTTTTTCCGAATTCATTTTCAATTTTACTGCATGCCCAACTTCTTGGTAATACTGTCAAAATTTGTAATCTTTCGTTTTGTTTTGCATTCTTGAATTTTTCTTTTCGTTGTTCAATTATTTCCAACTCTGCATTGTTAGTGTTGCTATTATCATCATTATCTTCAACATTGAAAAATGATTGTTTGTAGGTAATAATAATCTTTTCCATTTTTTCTGTACAATACCTCTTAGAACTCTGCAATTTCTTCTTACAAACTGGTGACTCTCCAAGAGAAGACAAAGAAACATTTAAGTTAGTTAGTGCAACATCTTGATCCACATACATACTCTCACCACTTGGACCAGGCTGTATATCTTCACTAGGCTGCAAGTCATCTTCTGGATTCAGGAATTTTTCTTTCCCTAACTGCTATCTGCATGATGTGCAAATTTTCATATGTCGTTCAATCCCACAACTTAATGAAACCATATTCTCTGTAACGCTTCTCAAATTTTTTTTTCACCCAATTTCCCTTCTTTTTATACGGGTTACAGCAGTAAGTTGACCATTTTCTGTCACCTTCCATTTCAAATCATAGAAGATGTACCTTCATCAGATAAACTGGAGATGCAAATAAAAACTATGCATTTAATGACTACTGAAGCACAAGCACAACCTGATATATATATTTGAAGAGCTGAATCAGAACTGATCAGATCTGGTCTCATCACGGTTAAGAGGACAGCTAGAACAAAGAAACTGTCTATGAGTCAGTATGCAGCTGCATAGCTTTGAAGGAGATAAGTTCTTATATGCTGCCACCTAAACACTCCTCTTGTCAAAGCAACTGCTCTCCTCGTCTCGCCTGTGTGGACATGCATACTGTTTGCATTTCCACTACCAGATACACTTTAATCTGGTATTATTTTGACTTGTGGAGCAAACAAAAATGCAAGTTAAATAAATTAACAATTAACAGTGCACTATTAATGTAAGGTTTTTAAATGTAATTTGCTTATAATATGCTAAAAATAAATTGGCTGCACTGAGCAGCACATGTAAACTTAATTTATATATTAGGCCTTAGAAGGAAGTCCAATAATGATATCAAATTTCATCCCCACACAGTTGCAATCGTAGGTAGTAGCAGTACTAGGATACCAACGTCATACTACAATATTGTACTAAAGGATACCAAACAAAAAGTGATGTCATTTTCCATGTCCACAGTTTTTAAAATGTGGTGTTTGTTTTAAAGCTGTAATACATAAAAGGAATAATTTTCATAATGCCTTACAGGATAACAACTTGAAATTTGGACTGCTTGTTCAAGAAATGTGTACAAATAAATACAATTTTTTTCAAAAGTTTAAAATATTTAGTTTTTATGTAATTATAAAATTAAATTTTTTAAATATGCAGAATAATTAGTTAATTTTTTTTAATTATACGATGTTATATTTCAAATGAAAGCCCACATTATAAACTTTAAAATGAGACCTTGCACAAGTCTGTAACTATCATAGATTCTGAGAAAATAGCATTTAAAATTTAAAAGACAGTGATTTTTAAGCTTTTTGGCAATACAAATAATTCCATAACACACAAATTGGCAATCCGAAAAATCTAAAAGATTAATTTATTCTATTTTAGACATAAGGAACACACACCTCTAAGAAGAACTATATTTGTGGCATCAAGTTCCAAATTTATTTTTCCGTTGGTTGATTTAACATTTAACACCATATACATGGTACGCCACTATGATGTAAGTAAACAGTGGTAGCATGTTAGTTATGTACGTTAGACAACGCTTACAAAACCAAGTGTGTTGCTAGTAGCATCCCTCTCGCCTGACTTTCAATTGCAATGCTCTTATTTGCTACCTAATATATACACCACCCTCTAGAGACTAATAGAAACCCACGTCTCTTCATTATTGGGCATCCATCAAACCTATTTGCGCAATACTTTCAAACAAGGAAGATTCAGCTGGTTTCTACCCGGCCAACGGGCCATAACTGAATAAATCAATATCCTCGTGCATGCCTGCCTATAAAAAAAATACTTTTCCCTTTAGTTCCCAACGCAACACAACATATACCCACATGCATAAAAAGCAGAAATGTAAATTAAATTTGTTCATTGAGTTGAATAATTAGTACAGATATCTTTAAATTTAACATCAGCATGTATATATGAATAAAATTAAAAATGTAATAGGAAATAGAAAAAAAAATAACTAAATACATTTATCTCGTATCCCTACAGAACATGAAAAACCTACAACTTTATAATGTGTGGTGAATTTCTTTTGTATTCCTTGTGTTCTCCGACCACACAAATTTTGCAATGCAGGTCTAGGTTTTAAGTTTGTAGCAATTGAAGGGGCATTTTATATTAAATATCTTACAAGTTGTAGCTTGTTTAAGAAATAAAATTAGTATGTTTTACAGTTCAAGAAAATTTTTGTTATAGTATTACAACAATTACATCATTGTTTATTGTAATAGTTGGTCTGTAATGGTTCATGATTCCTATGTGTATACTGTCTCCTTCTTTCCTTGCCTCAGTAATGCTTTCATTCAATGTCCTTTTTCGCAAATAATAAGGGGATACATCAATGACATGTTCATATGGGATGTGCTTTATGTGGTAATCAGGGCCGGATTTACCACTAGGCCTACTAGGCCAGGGCCTAGGGCGTAACCCCCACAGGGGCGCGAATTAAGCGAGGAGTAAACGTGGGGAATTTTCCATCACTGTTTTAAAAGTACCTGTACAGCGACCAATAAAAATGTTAATGTGTTCAACGTCCATGCAGTTGACTAAAGCTCTCTCTATTAGTATCATCTAATCTATGGTTAACAGAAATTTTCAGAAAACTGTTTTAGGTTAAACTAAATAATTATTAAGTAATCACTTGTATTGTTACTATACAGCAAAAGAACAGAGGAGAGTAATTAAAAATAATGTGGTGTTGAGAATGGGAAAAGGGTGCTAGTTGGTAAGGACGAAAGGAAAAGAGAGGCTGCAGGGGCACTGAGATTCAAGGGCCTAGGGTGTGTAGGTGCATAAATCCGGCCCTGGTGGTAATGAATGTTATTAAGAAAAATATCACCTTTTGCAACTATAGCTAGCACTAAACGAAAAGAAATAAATAATATGGGTGAAAGTAAACACAAACAGGATGATAAGGTCTGAAAGAGAAGATGAGAAAGGCAGAGAAGAAGGAAGACAGAAAGAAAATTGTGTTTTAAGCAAAGTGAGTTGGAAAAGAAAATAAATAAAAAGTTACAAGCATAATTAATGGACTTATGAATGAGCTACTTCGTTAAGTGTGAGTGCAAATTACCAAAAATTCATAGTCAGTAACACAAATTTGAAACTATGATACAAAATTTTTATTAATTCATGTCATGTTATCTTCTTACATGGTCAACCTTCACCAATCCATAGAATATTTAAATGTAATTTTGAAATATAGACTGTTAGACTATTCAATTTTTTTTTGCGATCTGACCTGTCATTCTTGAAAAATATGAAAAAATTAATATATGAAGACAAATCTTAGAAATAACCAAACCTATATTATTAAACTCTACGTTATCTTAAGTTAAGATAATCACAGCCCAAAAGTATATTGATTTTGTGAAATAAACTGATAGAAAGTATGCTCCAGGTATCATTTGAAATAAACAAGCATCAAAATATTTGAAAACAAAATATGGAACTATCAAACAAGTACTGCATTTCAAATATCTGGGGGAAATAACTTAAAATAATGGGGGTAAAACAGTAGCAAATTATGGTGTTTTTAGGGTTTAAATGTGCAAGTTGGCACCCATGTCTGTGTCTAACACAAAGCTTGCATGATGAACTATCAAAAGACAAACTATCGTTAAAATAGATCAAGTAGTTCTCAAAGTATAAGAAAAAAATATTCATGTTATAATGTAATAATAGCAGATCTACAAAAATAAACACAGTTTATCAAAGCTTATATGATTAACTCTTTTTTAAATATAATATGAAAACTTTAAAGAAGTGCATCACATGCTACCGAGAAAGGTAACATGTTGGACTCATATTTGGGAAAACCTGTGTTTGATCGGTGACTTCGGCCATCCTGATTTTGGTTTTCCATGGTTTCCCAAAATTACTCCATGTGAATGCTGGGATGATTCCATAACAAAGGCCATGGCCGACTCATCTCCCAGATCAGATCATTATCAAGTTGTGCGTCACCGTCTATAATGACCTCGGTGTTTCACGATATGTAAAGCCCACTTACACAGTACACAGACCTACAGAAAAATAATCTTACACACATAAACTATAATACATAATGTAAGTCTAGTTTCAAATTGGAGAATTTATGCCAAAGATATGGTATCACCAACCATTTTTGAATGACCTCTGTTTTGAAACAAAGAGGACCTGTAATAAGCAAAAATACTTTATGTTTTGGTGGTCTTATAAAATATTATATATGTACTATGTTAAAGGAAATTCAGGGAAATAATTCTTGAGGTATCATGTTCTCAATTGACTGTCATGGTGAAAATATAAATATGACATAAACAAAGTACTGAAAGTAAAGTCACCTTACCACTTACTAAAGGCCTATGTGTATCAAATATGATGAAATTATAAAAAATTATTCCTCATGAAGTGTTGGCAAAATTTTACATTTTAAAATACAAGCGTGACATGAACAACATACATATTTATCAAGGAATTTTGTAAGTACTAATATGTGTACCAAATTGTTAAGATTCTGTGTGATGGTTCTAAATATTTAGGAGGAACATACATTTACACACATACCTATGCACATGTGTACACACACATAACTTGCAGATCTCATATGCTTATATTTCTTTCAGGAAATATGTTAACAATTAAGCAGATGAGCAACTTAATATTCTAAAAATTGAAGCATTCAGAAACTTATAAGTTCGTCTCACATTTTTTGACAGTTTTGAAGACAGTATTCTGTACAAATTTCTACAGAATAATACGTTTTGTGTTGTTAAACTGTTAATGAAAAACTCTCCTGTGGTCGAAGAAAACACTTCTTATTTCATTGAAACAGCTGTAAAAAGAAATGTCAACACAACTGTCGAAAAGATAAATTCTTATTTGAAACAGACTGTAAAGTTACATATTTTTAGATACTTTGTGCCTCAATCTTGGTTTTTATAGATGAACATATTCAAGCATCAGTCTTGTTTATCATGGCTACTATGTTTGATGGAAGTGACAACTGATAGAATACTAGGAAAGTTCAAGTAAGACAGCTTTAGGTAAACTACAGCACTGTGTACAAAAAAAGAACTTTCACTTTTTTTTTTAAGTTTTTTTTTTTTCTGTTACGCTATATTTCATTTTAAATCATCCTGCTTAAGATTGTTACAAAGTGTGTTGCTAGCACTGTGTGGTTAGGGAATGTTGTGAATCAGCTTTGCTAGACACCACCACCACATGTTAGTTGTTCCTATTGTTAAATGATATACATATATGAGAAACAAAAAATAAAACTAAATCACATACTTGTTGACGAGTGCCACTGAATTAATAAAGACTACATGATGTGCTCTTAGTGCAGGATGTCCAGCGAGGTTATGTATCTTATCATTCCCACGATGGTAAGGAAATTGGATAACAACATATAAATGGATGTTGTGTTTTAGGGTAACTTTGGAGATGTGTTCAAAGCAAGACTTAAGAACAGTAAGCAGGAAGTTGCTGTCAAGACTTGTCGCATTACTCTTCCCGAAGAGCAGAGGAAGAAATTCCTACAAGAAGGACGTATTCTGAAACAATACGACCATCCGAACATAGTGAAGCTCATAGGAATCTGTGTCCAGAAGCAACCTATCATGATTGTTATGGAGCTTGTGCCTGGTAAGTTAGCGTTATCTGATCTTCAGTTATTATATACAGTTAATTATAAGTTTTCATGTGTAAATAGTCTGTTACTAATAGTTATTGCCCAACATAAACATAATACATTTAATGTTGCTGTGGCAGCTTTAATAATGCTGTTTAGTGATTTGGTTCGACTCTTAAGAGTTTATCCAAATTGTGTAGGTTTTTATTCAAACTGCAAGATGTTTGTATTGTATGTTTTTGAATGTCTAGTTTGTTGGGTTTTTGTTGCTGTGATACTACAAAATATGTGTATAATATAACTTTAGCACATGTAGATAATGATGGTTTCAGCACTTTTAGTGCAGTATCAAGGGTAGTGTGTTCAAACACACCTGACCAATCATAAGGTGAGATTCACTGTTTTGATAGTCATTCTTTGATACTGAAGGCCTCGCTCTTCAGTTTTGCAGTGGTTTCCAAAATATTTTTTATCGACAATTTATGCATACATCAAAATTTCATTCCTGCAGTTTTAACACTTATATATCATTGTTTGTATCTGAATTTTTCTGTTGCACTACACCAAACTGATTTTTAGATTTTTGCCCCTGAAATGTCATCTATTTTATTGTCAAAATAAACTAAAATGAAGCAAATAAAATTTTTGCTAGCTAACAGTTCATTATTTTTGAAAAATCTGGCAACATTGTGTATCATATTACTGTACACAGTCTCAAATTTTTTCAAAGCATTTGGTTAAAAAGTATTTGAGTAATTTACAATTGTTTGAAATAAATGAAAGATCATGGCCTTAACAAGCAACACTTTTGAAGAATCGTTATTCAAGTGAAATTAGATTCTGACATTTCCTTTTTGTATCCTGACATTAAAGAAAAAAAATCCTAATTAGTCTGTCACTTCACTCACTATTGTAATTTCTTCTTATTGGTTATTTCCTGATTTACTGTTGTACCTCTTAACGATCCTGTTTTTTTTTTGTATATCATAATTTTACCAGTTACTGCGTTTATTAACAATGGACAGCAATTCAAACATGGTATCTCTTTTCATATATAAGCTATATACAGGATGTCCAGCAGTTTGACATACTTCAAGGGCGTGTTCCTTAGGACATTCACTGAAAGTATTAACTGTTTTAAAATAAGTTTTATTTGTTGAGATATGGTTTGTTTTGTAGGCATATATTTTGACTGTATTTTTAAAATACCTTGTAACTCATTAATGGAGTAGCATAGCCTATTTCTTTAAGGAATGTTTTTTGTTTTCATTGTTCTAAAGATCACGTCCTTGAAGTATGTATAGCTATGTGTGTGTGCACACGTGTGCATGTGTGCGTGTATGTGAGTGAGTGTCAATATAAGTATTCTGAAATGAATGCTGTAGATTTGTTATGCTCTAGTATGTGTGTGTGTGTGCATGTGTGTGATGTGTGTTTGACTGAGGGTGATAACACATCATCATCATCATCATCCAATGTTGTTTGTCTGATGTGCAAATATCAGATACAGGTATTCTCAACCACATTGCTACAGTTCAGCTCACTATAGTTTATGGTATATAGAAATTGTATGCCAGAAATGAGACAGGCAACGACCTTAATGTAAACAGTTTTTTTAGTGTGTTCACTCTTGCACTATTTCAACCACGAATGAAAATAGCGAAACATGCTCATGATACTGTGAAATTTCCTGTTTTGCACTTTGGCTTGTGTAAACAGTAGGCATTTACAAATCTTTGCCACTATACAATACATGTCCCTTTGTATGTAACACGGTTTTTGTCACCGCATTGCGTTGCATACATTGTCTGTAATGTGTATCAGGTATATATAAGACTGATTTAGCATCCTCACACTTACATTTTGTAACTAATATTCGTTACTTATTCTAAACTTCTGAATAATCTCCCTGCATTTACCTGATCCCAATTCCTGGATTACTTACTCAGCCTAGGATCTTACAAAACATTTCTCTAATCCTTTATGCTTGTTCCCTGAGTCCTGTGTTTTCTTCCTTCAGAATCTCGCTAAGATGTCTTACTTGAAACTCCTTAACTTGAGCTGTGGCAATATCCACCCTACTTCTTGATGATGCATCTGCAACAAAATTTTTCTTAACTGGAACATGCTCGATGCTAAGGTTATATTTATGCAATGCAAATAGCCAGTGAGTAATTTTACTGTACTGTAGTTTACAGGAATGCATGCGGCGACAAGGCTTTGTGAAGTGTCACCATAGTTATGTCCCTACCATAAATATAAATTATAAATTTGGATTCACTCCCTGTGGCATATGTCCAAAAAAGAAAAGGTTCAGTCTGTAATAAACCCTGGCAAAAATTGTTCTGTAAATGATGCCACTAGATCACAGATGTTATTAGATACACTAGATCCCGATTTTACGAACCCTGGATTTTACGAAGGTAGCGATTTTACGAATATACTCTCGGGAACCGTCAAAAAATCACAAAAATTGAAATAAATAAAAAATGTTAAAGCTGTTGAGATATGTGATGGCGCACTTCGAAGAGCAACGTTCGGCCGGTGAGCACTACTGTGTATGTTACTCAGTTTGTCTACCCCTCATTTCTTTATAATAAAGCGAAAACTTACTCTTCGTAGATAACAAGACAGTGACAGCTTGAGTTACATGCTTGTGTCATGGCGGGCCGATCACCCTCCTCACCCACATACCTTCCCGCCCCAACATCAGCGTGGGAAACACCTTACAACGTGTTTCCCGGGAAATGTCAATCCATATCCTCACCCCCTTGGCAGAAAATTATCTTGCAGACACCCAACCTGAAACCATCCCCTTCCCCAAACAATTATCTGGTCACTTTCACGTGTATATAATACCGGTAAAGATAATCTCTATTACCATGTGCACCACAGGATTTTTCGTATTCCCACTTCTAACCACTTCCAACCATTGAAAATGACAATCACATTTCTTGTATGTTATTTTTCGAGTTTTGGCAGTTTTTAGTAGTTTATTAAATTTGCCTGGTGAAGTGAGAAACTTCTTGTGTTGCAATCTCCTCCAGGCTGTAGGATTTCTGGCGCCAACACTATGGTCAGACCATCGGCTTCATGGAATTTCTCCGTGATGCAGGTGTACGTTAACCTTTGTCTGCTTGAGAGTATTGCGCTGTGGCTGAGTGTGTGTGTATGTGTGCGTGACTGACTGCAAGCAAAGTGAAAGCAAGACAGAGTAAGAGGGGGGGGGGGAGGACGCCTTATCAGCACTACGCATTTGAAAGTAAACACGACTGGGCAACGGGTAAGAACGGCATAAGTGACTAAGTTTAGACTCGTTAACGGTGCCATTTTTGCATTAACTAGACTCGCGCCATACACACATGATATCTGGGCATGCCATCGTTAAAAGGGCACAAGTACCGAACACTGCAGCACAAAGGTTTGTATTCAAACTTCACTTGGTTTGTTTTTATTCCTAATTTTCGTGTTGCAAAGGATAGTACACCAGCATCACGGCCTCCGAAAAAATGTTGCGTGCGACATTAATTTTAGTTTCCTTTGACAAGTTTATTTTTGCACACAATGATACGAACATCAAGACTACATGATCGCAAGCAGGCATCCGTGCTTGGTGTTCTATTTTTTTTTTTTGACATGGATTGGTCGTATTGGTTGTTCGTAGGTGTGATTTTAATTAGAAAACGTCTGTCTATTGATATAAATCTAAACTTAAGTTATAATTTGCAATTTTTCGTGTGAAACAATGCGTATGTCAGATTCTGTATTCGCGAGAAGACTCTCGGTGCTCTATGTTCTCTTTTTTCTCTCTTTTTTTTCCCAGGACATGGGTCGGACATATTTACCGTTCAGGGTACCCTTTTAATCGGAAGACGTCAGTCTTGTGATATATCAATTTATATTTTAATGATAACTTGTCTTACTTTCCCGCATACGCTACGAAAATCCGGACCCCGTTGGATTTACTTTGCGGAAAAAATGCAATTTTAAAATTTAGCAAAGCGGTGGAGGGCAAAATTTGCCTCAATCGATTTTACTGATGTCATAAATGGAACTGTCAGTATTCGTAAAATCGAGGGTCTAGTGTAGAACCATCTCTTGAGATGATGCAGCTTCCGGTGTGCACCGATCGAGTGCAACTCTCAATTGGAATACGAAAATCAGTTTGCTCCCAATAGGAGTTCTGATAACTAGAACATGCGGCACCTGATGGGTGCGCACCAGGAGCATTCAAGTTAAGTCATTGGAATACATTTTTTGTAATAAAGGCCATTAATACTTGTGTATGTATCAGATAAATATTTAGGTAAATGCAGCATTTGCAGCATAGTCTTTAAATATTCTTTTAATTTTTTTTACATGTAATATTCAGTGCATGATGTTTTTCATTATTATGAACACAATCCATTCAATTTCACTTTTTTGCTGTTTTGGTTTTGTGTATTGTTTACATATTTTTGTGCCAAATGGCAACTTTCGTCGACACACAGCTACGTATCCTTTGCAAGACCAGCTGTAAAATGAGGAATTGATTGAATTGAAAATTTAAACAGATTGATTTGAAAAGCTGATCAGATGGGTTAACTTTACTCAAGTTATATTTTGTAAAACAGAAAGTTAAATTTTAATTTTATTTTACATGCCCTCCCCTCATGCACTAATGTGAATGTGTATAGTGGAATGTGGTGTGACTACACATGCGTAATTTCTCTGTGATAAATCTAGTTGTCTGTGCATCCCATTGTCTGCTGGGAGTTTTATTGTTCACAGAGACATATACTTGTATTTACTAAGTTATTTATGTTGTCTTGTGTGCAGGAGGCTCACTGCTAACGTTCCTGCGCAACAATACCACCACTTTAACACAAAAGCAGCTATTGGGGATGTGTAGAGATACAGCAGCTGGAATGAGGTACCTAGAGTCAAAGAACTGTATTCACAGAGACTTGGCTGCTCGCAACTGTCTCATAGGTAGGCTGTCTTCTCCTCTCATTCTTATGTAACTCAATACTTCAGTAGGTGCCAGCTCTGTACATGTCAACTTTCTAACACTGCGTCTCCCATACTACATCTGAACTAAGATGGTGAAACTCTAAATATTGTGTGCATGTAGAATGTGTAATTATGTCGCTGGGCAAATTGCTGGTTACTGCTGATATTTAATACGACTACCGGACCCGTCCTGGTGGCTGTCAAAAAAAAGCAATGTCGGGCAAAGTACTTGTTTTTCAAAATTGGTTTTTTGAATGTTATGTTTACATCTGAACGCTGATGTAAACCACCAGTTTGAAATTGACCAATCTCAAGTGAGCTTGCCATTATTAATAAATTCTTAGATGACCAAATCTTAAATCGTCAAAAATGTGTGGATATGTTTAGAAAATTAAGAAGTAAAAAAAAATGAAGCAATGCTTGTTATTATGAAAATGTGTTTAGCTAAGGTTTACAAAATACAGTAAACCGATAACTCGGACTAAAGGGGGAAGAAGCTGTCCGAGTTACGATTTGTCCGTGTTATCGAGGGGCGTCGGGGAGGTGGGATAATCAGTCATTAATCACAGAAACGCGAAGAAATTAGTACGCTATAATTTCTACAAGCAAAAGAGGCTGCAATAAATACTGTTTTGTACGTAACTATTGTATCAAGTTACGGGAGGGCCGCCATGAAGTGGGAAAATTAACCTCATGTGGAGGACTATTAAAAATAATGTCAAACAATGTGCTTTTTCTGGCTGATCGTTTTTTATCTCTTGCTAGAAGCTGGCACCAAGGCACCCTTCTATCACATAAAAGTTTTCGTCTGGCTGGCGACAGCCAATGTGCGTGCACTGTACTGCTACTGGTAGGTTCCCGTCCGAATAGCATACCTGCAACTCTGCTGCTCGGTAGGCACTCGACTCTTAACTCAGTTCTCTTAGGGGGTTCGAAAAAGTGGTTTAGATTGTGGATTCCCAGCATGGGAGCGTTTAGCGAATAAATAATTAAGTTTCAACTTAACTCGGGTTACCATTCCAATTTACTAGCCGCGTAATACACCAAGACATACAAGCTCATGACCACGCGGTGGGCTCGACCGCATTGAAAACAAATAAATACTAACATTATAAGTTCACTGCTAGGCTAGAAACGCTATTTAGGTTTACTCCAACTAGAAATCTTGGCTAGTGGTGTCGATGCACAGCGATATGCGCCCACGTGGCATTCATGTTACATCGCCTCGCACAACCGCTCTCTCTCACATCTGAACAGCTAAGAAGAAGCCAACAAGCTCTCACCCAGAGAGCGCGCCAAGATGGCCTTCCCCCCTTGCAGCATCAACACCTTCATATTTCCTAACTGTGAGAGCATCCCTACGTATTTATAAGCACTTTTCAGCCTTCAAACCTTAGTTAACAATAAATGAATTACAAATTACACTTAATGGGAAATAGTTCTTAGGCAAATATAGTTCAATCATAATATCCTTCACTCCCGTTTCTGTCTAATTCCCAGCGTCAGTTGGTACAGCTTGACGTCATTCGCCACAGCGCGAACCTAGCGCTTTTACGGGAAAGTCACAAACTTACCCCAACAACACTTGAGTATAAACAATACATATTCAATAGGTTAATTACGTGGCTGCTCTAGCCTACTCAATAAAATAAATTACAAACATGAGCGCTGGATTTACCGGTTCGGCCCACCGCAACCACGGTCGTAGAAGAACAGGTCTGGACACTCGCCTATCTAACAATGTATTTTGCTTGACCCCCTTGTTGTTTGGCTGTAGTTCGTCAAGTTACCGAGAATGTCATGCTTTCTGGCGCTGTTTTCCGGGCGGTCGGACTCAAACTCCGTCCACTTTTTTCCATTGTTAAATTTATAAAGTAAATAAAGATTGCTGGAGCCTTTCGTTAAATTTGTGAACGAAGAAAGTATTTCATAAATAAATAAAAAATACATTTTGATAAATTGTTTATCTTAATGGCAAGGAAGTGGGCGGAGTTTAGTCCGACCGCCGTAACATCAGCGCCAATAAAACACAATATTCTCGGTAACTTGGTGAACTACAGCCAAACAACAAGGGGGTCAAGTTTCCAGGCGAGTGTCCAGACCTGTTCTTCTACGGCCGTGACCGCAACTATTATACTAAGTACAGATAAGTCGTGATTACATCAAATTCCGTAGAAGGTGAGTACAACATATATTCAATCGAGTCTTTCAACTTCTTTCCCCTTCCATGGGTTTATAAATTGTCAGAAATCAGTCAGTCCTGCTTTAACACACCAGTATTCGGGTCCTTAGCAACTAGGCTCTCACTCAACTCTGAGGGTCGTGGCACACTTGCGTAAGGTAGGCCGGGCGGCTGTTGTTTATGTGTCGGAAATTCACTCCCAGTTGCAAACCAAACACTAGGTAAAGAGTCTCGGGACCCTATTAGGCTCATACTGATGCTGGAGTGCTGGAGGACATCTCACATGGCTATGTTAACACCAAATTAAAGAAAGGACACACTAAAGAAAATTATGTAAGTTCGGCCAAGTGCCTTACAACCCCCGCAGGAATATTCGGCGAAAATTACTCAACGGATCTTCCTTTAAATAAATGCTTCTGCCGGTGAAATCAGTATGAGGATTAGAATTCCTTTGTCCCGTCTTTCACGGACCGGTTCTTAGGCTAATCCAGTGACTCTTTACTTTGCCTGAGACTACACAAATTACATCACTAGTCATACGAGGAAATTCTCCCTCCTGTTTTTTTTTCACACAGGCGTGAAGAATCACAAATACACGACGACTGAGTACAATACTGTAAAGATGGTTACATCGATATAGAAATACAGTACAATTACTGCAATAAACACACTATGCAGCTTGCGCTAATCACAATTCCTCCCGTGGAGAGAATACATAAACATCTGACAACCAATTGGTCCACTATTATTAATTCGTACCCACACTCATACGCTTTAGATATCCTGGGTACATTCTGTGCTTCTACAAACCTCTACCCTTTTTTTTTTTTTTTATATTCAAAATTACAGAACATAAACACACAACTTGCAATTACACGTCACTTCACCAACATATCAAATATTTCCAGGAATTCACATTAGTTTGTGTACAATAATGTCTCAACACTCCATAAACAAATATTGTTACATTTCATTAAAGAAACTTAAATGTTCTGTGCAATATGAAGTGATGTTTCTCGTCCACTCGTTTTTTTTTTCTCTCTCTCTCGGGTTACTTCGGAGCGACCAAACCACAATTTCTCCCACGACTTACTACGTTTCGACATACCCATCCCCTACGGTACCTCCAATAACCTTAAAGGGCCTCAAAAGGTCAGAATTAAATATGCCTTTCACGGCTCTGTCCCCCACATTCACCAGCTCCCATGCATTAGGTCCCACAGCTCGCGACAGGATAAAGGGCCCGTCAAATAGGAGGAATAACTTCTTCGTCTCCTTTTTCACGAATTGGCTGCGCTCGGCCACCCTCAGTAACACCAGATCCCCAACCTCAAAGCGTGGCTGTCTCACCACCTGTCACTGACTTCTCCTTGCTGCCTCCTCTTTTAACTTGTTCCTAACGCTTTCCAATTTAGCCTCAACCATCGGCCCTACGGACGGTGGAAACGCCACGCTGGCTGCCAAGGGTTCCCGCAACACGACGCCCTCTGTCAGTTCAATTGGTGCGAACCCCGTACTGGAGTGCACATGTCGGTTCAAGAATTCGTTCAGCAGTGGAACGGCATCTGCCCAGTTGCTGTGCCTTTCGTGGCAGTACGTCCTCAGCAGTGGAACGGCATCTGCCCAGTTGCTGTGCCTTTCGTGGCAGTACGTCCTCAGCAGTCGCCCAATCTCCCTCTTGCACCTCTCTACCGGATTGCTCTGTGGGTGGCGCACTGACGAATACGCGTCTACCCCAGCCCACAGCATCTCCCACCGGTACTCATCGGCAGTAAATATGTGCCGTGGTCTGTCAATATACGGTTCGGTCTACCGCAGCTCGGAAAGTGATCATTTAAAAGTTTGTTTACGCACGCTGCCGCAGTTGCGCGCTTCAGCACATAACACCTCACCAGCTTCGTAAACACGTCCAGCACCACTAACAGGTACTGTACGCCTCCCCGTGACTTAGGCAGTGGCCCATACAAGTCAACAGCGAACAGGTCAAGCGGTCCCTCTGGGATTATGGCGTGCCAAGGCCCCTCCCAATTTCTATTGGGGAACTTCGCCTTTTGGCATAGGCCACAACAGCTCACGTGTTTCCTGATGCTTTTCTACATTCCGCTCCAATAGTAACTAGATTGGAGTAGCCAAAACGTTTTTTTTTCTCCGAAGTAACCATTGGCCTTATGTATGTGCGTGATCAAATCTGGCACCCAGACGATCGGCACACATATCCTCCATCCTGGCACTCCCAAACCAGCCTTGCGGAACAAAACGCCACCACTAACGCAATACCACTCGAGGACTTTGCCCACCGCGGGGTCAGACACATCCGCCTCCGGGTCCTCCAATATACGATAAACCTCACTCCACACCCTATCGGTTCTTTGTCCCGTAGAAATGCTGGGAAACTTCTTGATCAAATTCTTGTCGCTCTCGACCGTGACCTTAGCCATCACTGGCCCCGCCCTAGGCTTGTCCTCGACCGCTACGGTCCCCCCCTCGACAATTGTCCTACTCAACAAATCAGCGTCGCTGTTGGCACGTCCCATGATATACTCAATTCTGAAATCAAATTCCTGCAACGCCAGGCACCACCGTGTAAGACGACTCCCCATCAGTCGACACGACTGTAGGAAAGACAAGCTACGATGGTCGGAAAGGATTATTATCTTGTGTCCTAGCAAGATGTTCCGCCACTTATCCAGCCCCCAAACTACGGCCAGGCATTCCCGCTCCGTGACGGTATAGGCCCGCTCAGCTGCTACCAATGATCGGCTGGCGAAAGCTATGAGCTTCTCCTCGCCGTCGTCCTCACGTTGTACCAACTTAATCCCTAGGCCATAGCCTGACACATCGGCGTACATGTAAAAGGTCTTACTAAAGTCGGGGTGCAAGGCTACACTCTCCCGCGTAAACAGATCCTTCGCCGCCTCAAAGCTGGCCTGACACTCGCTTGACCAGACCCACGCTGCCCCCTTCCTCAACAAACACAACATAGGCGCGACCGCCGTGGCGAAATGCTCCACAAACCTGCAATAAAAATTGCACAGTCCCAGGAATGCTCTCAGCTCTTTCACATTCCCAGGCCTCGGGAAACGCTGGATTAGTTCCACCTTTTCCGGGTCGGGCCTAACTCCTACCGCGTCCAAAATGAAACCGAGAAACTTCACTTCGTGCCTCAAGAAAAGCGACTTGCTAAGCTTAAGGGTAAGGCCTACCTTCCTCAGTCTCACGAACAGGCGTCCCAGAATTTCCAAATGCTCATCGAAGTTGGTGCTCACCACCAGCAGATCGTCGACGTACGTGTGCACAACGGTCGCCAACCCCGGACCTAGCGACGCTTCAATGGCCCGACAGAACTCACCCACGCTATTCGTCAGTCCAAAAGGCAACATGCAAAATTGATAGCTCCGCCCGCGATATAGGAAGGCGGTAAACTTCCGGTCCTCCGGGTGTAATGGCACCTGCCAGAACCCTTTACACAAATCCGTTGTATTTATATAGCCTGTGTCGTTGAACGCCGCGAAAAGGTCCTCGGGTTCACCGGGAGATTGCCTGCCAGGAATAATTCTGCGATTAATCGCGCGAGCGTCATTACAGCAATGTATGCTGCCGTCACGCTTACGCACGCACACCAGGGGATTTACGTAGGGGCTGTTCCCTCTCTCTATTATGCCGGTCGACACCATCTCTCCTATCGGCTTATCCACTTCATCCCTACAGGACCACCATATAGGGTACGTCAGTTGTTTAAAGGGTGTGTCGTCACCGACAGGTATTCTGGCCTCGTACTCACTGGTGCGTCCTAATTTCTCGGAAAACACGTCACGAAAATTTGTAATTACCTGCCTCAAACTTTCTCTCTCCTCGCTACTTGGCACCTGGCATTTAGACAGCACTTCGTCTAACTCGGCTGCCCATAGTTCTCCTCCACTAGTGTTGACGTACCCCACGGCCACCTCAGGCGTGCCAACCCCAGTCAACATGCTCTCAGCGTCCCCCAGGTCCGCCTCACAAGCCATCTCCACTCGCGGCGACTCATGCGCCCTTCGCCACTTAGTAGGCCTCTTAAGCATGGGCAACGCCTCTCCCCCAATTCGTATCACCCCCCCAGTGAAGTCAATGACTGCACACGCCTCCTGCATGAAATCTGTCCCAATTATTATTTCTCTAGTCAGCTGCGGAACCACTAAACAGACCACGCGATGGTCCCTCTCATTAAACGCGATATTTGCGTAAACCTGCTCATTTACCTTCAGGCCTCGCCCCTTAGTTGCGCATACGATTGTCAGTTGCAGAACCGGAAAGGTCGGGAACTTTACCCCTTCCCTTTGCAAATCCTTGTGCAGCTCTTGGGATATAGCACAGATCTCTGATCCACTGTCGAACAAGACATTGATTTTCTGCCCGCCAATAACACCAGTAAGCTCGGGCACGCTCTCCAACTCGGTCCCTGGTTCCTCCTCACCCAGCAAATATTCACGCTTCTCGCAAATGGCGGTAGCCATCTTCTCTCCCCTTACAGCTTCGGTCGCGCCAGTCGAGCTACCTACACCACGCGACCGCGGCCGTTTCCCGGCCTCTCGCCCTGCTGCCTTACATCCTGGCTAGGGAACTGCCGCCGCAATCCCGCCTGACCCCCTTTCGCCACCGTCGCCCGACCTGGCATCACCGCCTGACGGTGGTCCGCGCTGACCGGCGCTCTGCTCGCTCCGCAGCCCGCTCGGCCTACTGCCCCCTGCACTATATTCCTGCTCACGCTGGTCGTCTATGCGACCCTCCTGCCCCTGGATCGAACGGTCTCCGCTCTCCCTCTCGTGGAACCTACCGCCATTCTGGCCCCAATGGCCTCTATTTAAATTACGGTAGCCTCCGAACCTATTGCCGCCTCGCTGCCCTTAGCCACGTCCGCAATTCGCTTGCCACCGCCCCGCGATTGCGTCATCACCCCGATCGTACTCCTCCTGCATGCTACGCCCATTCTCGCCATCCCCTTGCTCGCCTAGTTGGTAGAGTTCCACCAAAATATCCCTTAATTGAGCAATGGTTTTGAACTCCTTCCCTACCAGCGAACGCCGGACCTCGCGGGGCGTGTGAGAGTAGACAAGCGTCACGATGTCGGTCTCGCTCATAGACTGGTCGTACTAACCTGCGCGTTCGGCCACCTTCACCAAATGATGCTCCAGACCTCCTATTTGACAGGTACCTTGGTACAGTGCTGCCCGATCCTTTCCCTGTGTTCGCGCGCACCAGTACTCTCGCAAAAAAATTCTCTCAAACTCAGAAAAACTATTAGCCTCTTTCCCGCACATTACTAACCAGTTTGCGCATCTGCCTGCCACTGACCGCTTAGCTACAAACACTTTCTCCGCTTCGTCGCACTCGTATACGCAGAAGAAGTCTTTCAGACGCACCAGGTGTTTACATGGGTGTTCTCTGTCACCCCCCTGAACTTAGGAATATAATGTTCGCGGTAGGTGCGACTCATGCGCATGGTTGCTCTGGTTCCTTCGCCGCCTAATCCCCTATTGTCACTATCACTGTTCAATCTGTTTTCCAGCTGCTCCTTGAGTGTTTTGATTTCCCGCTCGCATCGGCTTACTTTCCCCTCGCAGCCCACGACTGCATTCTCCACAACTACCGTACGATCGCGCACGCACCCTATTTCCGCCTTGTGCTCTTCAAACTTAGAGCTCGCAGTCTCCTCGAGACTCGCTTGCTTGCCACTAAGCTTCGCCAAAGCTTCGCGGGCGGCCAACTCGCTCTGACTCACTGCTACTCTAACCTGCCCGACATCCTCCTTAACCCGCGTAATTTCTCGCTCGCTTTGCTCCTGCAATGCCACGGTAGTTGCCCTCAAATTCTCCTCCATTTCCTCACGCATTATGCATACCTCATTCCTGTTACTCTCCACCCTTTTCCCCATTATGAGTATTTCAGTATGGTTCGCTTCTGCCTTCTCTCCTAGCAAGCGCACCTCGTCTCTTATTTCCCTAGCGAGTTCCGCGTTGGCAGCCCTTATTATTTGCGTCATCACCCCCCAGTTAAATGCTGTCAGTGTCAGACTCTCTGAATTTGTCATTTCATCTTCCCTTCCCCCCCCTTCGCTCCTGTCATCTACCACCACGTTTCCCTCATTAGTTTCCATATCGCATCAAACCTATGCTGACATACTTTTAAGTACAAGAATTTTACTACACGCGCTCGATGTCGGCCCAGGATTACCGCGTGTACTACTGAGTGCACCGCACAACACTATCATTACTGCATGTACTACTGCGTGCACAGCGCAAACACTATCATTACCGTGTGTACTGTTATTCTTATCCTACCCTTCAGGCGACAATGGAATACTGGAAATTACCCACACATATACACACATAAACACTCAAATTAGTCTCAGGCAATTACACATACACCCTGGTTTGCAACTGCTACTAGTTGCCCGGATTCCTGGCCTACCTGTTACCGCCACGTTGTGCTGATGTTCTCCGATGGTCAGACGATGATGTCGTCCACGCGTGTTCACCTGAACACCCGGGCGTGCTTTTCCCGGCGCCCGTTTCTTCTCCTCCACATGGCTGCTATTTTCCTTTCTTCTTTCCACCTCTCCGACGACGCGGCGTCGCTCGGGCCTGTAGCTTTTTGGCGTCAATTTATGTACTGCTACTGGTAGGTTCCCGTCCGAATAGCATACCTGTACCTCGGCTGCTCGGTAGACACTCGACTCTTAACTCAGTTCTCTTAGGGGGTTCGAAAAAGTGGTTTAGATTGTGGATTCCCAGCATGGGAGCGTTTAGCGAATAAATAATTAAGTTTCAACTTAACTCGGGTTACCATTCCAATTTACTAGCCGCGTAACACACCAAGACATACAAGCTCATGACCACGCGGTGGGCTCGACCGCATTGAAAACAAATAAATACTAACATTATAAGTTCACTGCTAGGCTAGAAACGCTATTTAGGTTTACTCCAACTAGAAATCTTGGCTAGTGGTGTCGATGCACAGCGATATGCGCCCACGTGGCATTCATGGTACATCGCCTCGCACAACCGCTCTCTCTCACATCTGAACAGCTAAGAAGAAGCCAACATGCTCTCACCCAGAGAGCGCGCCAAGATGGCCTTCCCCCCTTGCAGCATCAACACCTTCATATTTCCTAACTGTGAGAGCATCCCTACGTATTTATAAGCACTTTTCAGCCTTCAAACCTTAGTTAACAATAAATGAATTACAAATTACACTTAATGGGAAATAGTTCTTAGGCAAATATAGTTCAATCATAATATCCTTCACTCCCGTTTCTGTCTAATTCCCAGCGTCAGTTGGTACACGCTTGACGTCATTCGCCACAGCGCGAACCTAGCGCTTTTACGGGAAAGTC
>PNEQ01129513.1:6736-25084 GCA_003012365.1 Medauroidea extradentata
TTGAGATTTTTTTTTTTTTTTTTTAACTATTTTTTTTTTTTCAGAGATTTCCTTTTAAGTTGTTGGATGTAAAATTAAACTTGCTCTGTTTTGTGGAGTATAACTATGTCTTTGTTGATTTCTTAGAGGGATATTTCATGGATTAAGTTTAGTTCTTATATTTATGTAGTGATGGTTGAGAGCATTTGCAACTTCTTTTCCAGATGTGGTTAGCATGTTATTTACATTTAGTTTGATTTCCTCTTTATGTCTTTGTGGATTTCTCCCTAATGTATTATTTACAATATTCCATACTTTCTTGGGTTTGTTTATGCTTTTTTTTTATCATGTTACAGGTTTTTTTTCTGCTTTCACTACTTTACGACATATTTTCTTATACTTGTTATAATACTCTTAAAATTTTCATCTTCCGTTATTTTTCTTAGCCTATGTAATTCTTTAAGTTTTCTACTACAGACAATAATTTCTTGACTGATCCATTTAGGTTTTTCTGAGGAACATTTATCTTTTAAATTATATTTTTTTGTATACGGGAAATATTCTTCAAAGTAAAGTATAAAAGTTCTCAAAAATAAATTATAATTTGCGTTTGCATAATTGATGTCATGAATTACTAACCATTTCTCTTCAGCTAGTCTATGTCTGAAATTAATATACGGTAGGTTGTCAGAGCTAAAATTTCTTACATTTTTTAATTGGGATATTGTTTTAATGATACTGCTGTGATCAATTGGAAATTTGATAACTTGTGCACTATGGTCAGATAAATCAGGATCTATATTGCTTACTGTCATTTTCATGTTCTTATGGCTTATTACAAAGTCTATTGCTGTAGCAGTTTTTGAGGAATGATGTGTAAAACCCTTTACCTTGTTTTCTCGATTGTAGGAGTCAAGATGTTTCTAAGTTGCTGTTTTTCTCTGCTCTCTGCACTAAAGTCAATATTTAGGTCACCACATAGAATAATGTTCTCATCTGTATTTTTTTTTATAGATTTGAGATAAGAATTTTTGTTTAATTTGTGGAAGAACTGGTTAGGATTGCTTTTAGGAGGTCAGTAAAGTGAATTATTATCACTGGTGACCTTATGTTGACATAAATTACTGCAAGTATAGAGTCGCCGCTGTAAGTTCCATAGGAAAATTAAAAGTATGAAAACAAAGCACGCCAGTTTGACACGCCGCGAATATAGAAGCGATGCTGTTACCGTCGAGTGTGGAAAACTGGACCTTATCGCTTCACTGTCTCCGCGCATCAAACATGGAAAATGTCATCCAGTGTGCAGCCATCTTAATAAGGGCACTGGTGTATGAAAAACAGAAAAACTCTTAACCTGCACACGGTGAGTTGGACACTGGCAGTTGACTACGTCACGTCATAGAAAGACCACACATCGCGAGGTACAAGGTCGGTGTAGCTCTGACCACTCCTGCGGATCTGCGATGTGGTGTGATGAAGGTCAGCTACTTTACCCTTCTGTCCCCACCTCTCCTCATTCAACTGCTCCCCTCTCTCCTCTTACCTTTCCCGCACCTTCTTGCTACCTCAGGTGACGTCCGCCTACTATAGTGTAACTACTCCGCTTCATTAGGCTGCCGTAGTGTAAACTGTTGACAGGAAAGTGTGGAGGCGAGGATGTGGGGTAGGACGGTGTAACTGGGAGGAATTCCTTTCAAACCAAGGACCAGTGTTGCCAGGCGTACCATAATTCTGTATGTCTACTTTGTCCAGCATATGCAGCACATGCAACCGGCAGAACCATTTTTCTTCAGTTTGCAAAGAGCAAGAAAAACAACTACGAGAAAAATATGCCATACGGAGGAACGACTAACGACTAGTAAGACAGGTAACAGAAACACCAGGAAGGCCAGTGAAATATCAAGAGGAGCATCGTTTTCAAACAAGTGCTACCACCAAAAAAAAGATGGATTACGACCTTGGAAGTGAGCGACCAGAGGCGCATGATGCAGTACAGCAAGACACAGGGGCCACTTGTGATGTTATGAGCCTTTGGGACTATAGGGCAATCGTAGGCATGGAACATCCTAGGTTAGACATAGCAGAATACAGCTGCAATGCTACAACGGCCAATGCGTACTGCCGAGGGGCCAGATACAACTACGGTGTCGGGTACCAAACACAGAAGAGTATGTGCTGACATTTAAAGTGGTAGATGCTAAACAAAGGGAATTAATATCAGCTGAAAGCTGTGAGGCACTAGGACTCGTAACGGTTTGTGTACAACTTTGTCATATTGAAGGTAGGGAGACTGAAAAATAACAGCGTTGTGAGTAGATATGCAGATGTATTTGAAGTTATTGATGCCTGTCTGGCAAATACAGCTTGGTAGTTACCTCGTACGCCAAGTGCAGCAGCCGCTCCGTCGATACCCTATTGCGCTGCGACCAAAAGTAGAAGAAAAGTTTGCAGAAATGGTGGATTAGCAACTTAGTTCTAGTAATGAGGGGTGGATAACTCAATGTGCTTGGATCCACATGAAGTAAACAAAGAGTTAAAAAGAGCACATTTCATAATAATTCCTACCATTGAAGATATTCTGCCAGAGCTGACAGATGCAGAAATACTTTCAGTTCTGAACGTGAAGTGTGAATTCTGGCATTTGCGACTTGATGAAGCCAGCAGCAGGCTCACAACATTTTGAGGGTCGGGGTGATAGATATAAGTGGCTACGATACCCCTTCGGCTTGTCAACAGCGCATGAGGATTCTCAGTGTACACTGACAGAAAGAAACTCTCAGATGACTAAGAGGGGTCGCGATCATTCCAGACGATATACTGGTTTATTGCAGAGAGCCCACAGAAGAAGCAGCATATATTAAATGAAAGTTTTAAGGGCTTGTTCCCGAGTTTTTTCAGACTGGTGCCAATAACTCAAATATTTTTTAACCAAAAGTTTTTAAAAAATTTGAGTCAATGTGCAATCACACGGTGCACAATACCGTGGACGCGTTTTTTTAAATAATGTACCATTCGCCAGCAAAAAAAAAAAAAACTTCATTTTTGCTTATTTTCACGACGGAAAACGTGGTACTTTGGGTAATGAAATCTAAAAAACCGTCCAGTATAATTCTAAAAAAAAATTCAGCTACAAATTATAACATATAAGTGTCAAAACTGTGGAGCGAAATTTTGATATGAGCATTAGGTAGCAATGAAAAAAAAAAATATTTTCGAAATCACTGCAAAACTCCGTAACAATGCCTTAAACGTTAACTAGATGCATCAAAGGAATTTTTCTAAACACTTGGATCCAACTATCTATTAATTCACCAAAATACCCATAAATTATTGATTTGAATTCGTCAAAGCTACCATTTACAAAGGACCAACCAAAGTAACCGCGCTTTATTGTATATATTTACAGTATATTAAAATTGTCATAAAGTAACGAACTTTGTTTAGCATCAACCGGATTGAAAGCATTCGAATTCCAACAATCAAATACTAAATTACAAGACAAAACACACCCTACGTAAAATTTTGGAACATTAATGTAGATCAAATAAAATCTTCCATAATTTACGTAAATAAATTTTAAACTATAAAAAAAAATTAAAACTTGAGATGTGAACACTGGAATATACTCAAGGTTGTCAGTGCTTATGTTTAGTTATTCAGTTCATAGGGATCAGAAAATGCGTCTTAGGATTCTTTAATTTCCGCTATAAGTTCCATACAGTGGCATTTATTATAATTTACTGTCTTAAGTGTTATCAAATTGCTACACATTCACTATCTTTCTCAGTTTTTGACTAGTAACCTTCTAGGGGAAGAATGTTATTTTTTTGTACGAATTGCCACAGGTAAAGCAATCGCAGTCAAGCAATGCCAACTATATACAATGTAAGAAAATATTCCCTCTGCCTTGTCGAAGCATAAAACACTATAGAAAATTTGTAGGACAAATTAAATGCACAAGTTCCGTTATTCAAACATGGCGGATACTAATCCTCCTTGACGTTATACTAAGGTTAATTCTAATACGGATTAAAAATAAAATACGTTTTCTTATGGGAGAGCTTGGCACAGGGAGAATTTCTGCCACTAGTTTCGCTTTCGTTAATGTACCAGATAAATATGAAACCGTAGTAAAATGAAATTTAAATTAACTTGGAAATGATAAAAGTTATTTAATTTAATTTTAAAGTGAAAAAAAACTATTTCGCGTTTTAAATCATCAACTTAATGTAACATAAAATTCAAGAATGCTCTGTGATTGGTCAGTTTGATGCACTACCGATACCAGCGCTCAAGCAGTAGACATTTTCCTTGTGACAAACTTATATATAACATTGATCTTTCTAACGTGTAGTAGAATTAACCTTAGTTATACTAAGGCTGAAATGCCCCGTGTTTCGTGGACCCGATTATACCTTCAGACGTACAGGAATCTGTGGTTTTTACCTGCGTATGGGTCATCTCTGCCGCTGCGGTCCAAGAGAAGGGATAGGACAGGAAGTTGGGCACATTCCTTGAAAATTTCAAAACTTGTTCCCGAACAAATGTTGCTAACCTATTCAGAAGTCCGTGATTTTAAATTTACAATGGCATAAACTGTAATTTATACGCCTAAATATTCTTATTTGGCTGCGCAGTTGAAGAGACTGGTTTTTCCCTACCTTCGTGACATATTTTTTCTCATATTTAAAGGTACTAGAAATTGCAAGTGTAAATAGAATTTCCGCTGTTCGCGAATTGTGCTTAGTTTTATTTCGTGGGAAAGCAGTTTGTTGTCCGTGAACATTTAAAAAGTGCCTTCTTTGTTTTATAGAAAAGGTCTACACCGAAATGTTAGCATAAATAGTTCGTGATAAAGTTAATAGTTCTGACTACCATCTTGTCTAGAGTGATGATTAAACACATTATTTATTGTGACATACAGTACAATCTGTACACAATCTATACACTTAGATTGTTTTGTTTTTATTTTTTAAAATGTGGCAAGAAACTACAAATTTTGTGAGAGGGAAATAGTAACTAGACCTTCAAATGTGTTCACTTTATCCTGACCCGCCCATACCTGTTCTGAAGCTCAGTGCCCAAATTCCAGAAATGATCTTCGCTTGTTGTTTTTGGCTATTCTACACGAAGGTGTCCACGCTAAGTTTTGACGTTTCGCCGCTCATTTCAGTATGAATCCCGTTCTGGTAGGATGTTTGCGCGCACATTGTTTCAGTGTGAAGAAATATGTAGTAGGAAGAGTAAAGACCAAAGACGATATTTGACTCATACTACGGCAGACTGGTTATCATTAGACAACATTCACACGTCGTTCAGGTGTTTTTGCGGTTCCTTTTATATATGAAAATATCCGTGCATCGAACCCTTAACCAATCCACATATATATTTTTCCGTGTCTAACGTATATGTTGTAATAAATAAAAGTAACTGCACTGGGGCACATGCACGTTTCAGTTTCAACTGCTTATGAACATCTTGTAGATTGCTCAAGAGCGTTGGCGTCGTCTGCGTATTCTTCCGCGTTAGAAGTGCTGACGCAGTAGCTAATGCTATCTTGAATAATTATATTTTTTACTAACTCAACTTTTTTTTTTTACTTTTATAAAAATATTTTTGTTTACTTAGTAAAAAATAAATGATTATGAGTTCCTAGTTCATTTCTTATACGCCTACTGAAAAATAATATCAATAGCTGTTTCCATTGTAGTACTTTTGGAATTTTAGGTTGTGAAACAACAACAGGCAAGAAAAACCAATAGATCAACCCGTAAGAGGGAGACAGAGGGCTATACACCGGACGTAATTTTCCATGTCTGATACGCGGAGACAGTGAAGCGAGAAGGTGCAACTTCCCACACTCGACGGTAACAACAATGCTTATATTCGCGGCGCGCCAAACTGCCGTGCAGTGTTTTCCTATTACTATTTTTACTTTGAGACTTAAAGCGGCGACCTAACATTTTTATTTGTGGTAAGTTTGTGGTGAAGTCCAATGCATGATTCCAACGTTGTGTTCTACGAATTTGGGTGGTATTTTTCCAGTCACAGCTGTCTAAAAAAATACGTTTTTAACCATTTTGAGGGTGCCCCAAAAAAGATTTCTAATAAGCATGATGCATTTTAAAACGATAGAAGCCTAGTTTTAACTGTGTGTTTTTTTCGTAGACAAACATATTGTTGACAAGTGTATGTGTTTCGCATAGAATACGGTAGGCGTGGCACACCAAAACACCGTTCATGTGACAGGTGCATAAGCCTCTTAACGGCTATCATATCCCTGAATTGCAAACACGCCTTTCACAACTGCTGTGGGTATATAGGCAGTTCACGATAAAGAGAGCACTTTTGTAGCCCTAGGTTCTTTCTTTTTCCTTTCGGATAATTGATAGTTTCCAGCCACTTTTTAATACAAGCAAACCAGCCTGAGTGGATGTATCGTACTGTGCTCGTAATTTGACGTCTAAAGTCACGATGGACACTGCTTGTAATCATTATTCTAGACAAGGTGGTCGTTAAAAGAGCTATACTCTATCCATTCTAAGGTATTTCATTCAAGAGAATCACAATAAAAATTTTGCGCAACATAAATTTCATGTGAAATATTGAAAAATACAAGGTAACTATGTTACGGCACAATCATAATTTAAGGAATAAAGATATCATTAATTTGCTTTGATTTATTTCATTAGCAATTTTATTTCTGCTGCAACCTTAGAGTGCACAGAGTATAGCTGTATTGCGAACTACCTACTGAAATACAAGAATACTGGCGGGAGTTAGCAGAGAATGAACAGAAGGCTTAGTACTGCCTTTGTGCAACCGCGCCCTCGTCGTAACCACTGCGAAATGTGACTCATAACTGGTTATACAACCTGCGGTCGTGTTTCGTTTTCGTTTAAGGCTTGGCGATTGGGTTGGTGATAGGGGGAGGGGGCAGCTGATGCCTCGTTGAAGTGGGCGTGGGTGGTCCTGCTGGCCACTGCGCAGTAGAAACAGTTGAAAGTGTTTGTCCAAGAAACATCCAGACGTCCCCGTCGTGTCGTTCTATTCCACACGTTTTCTTCTTCTTCAAATAATGCATAGACGAGAGAAAGACTCTTTCAACGCAGTGTTGCCAAATATTGACACTACCACGAAAATGCCTTCATTTGAAAACAGAAATAGGTAAACTATATAAGTTTAGGATACATACATTATCACTGACATAAAAAAAATACCGATAAACAGCAACGTGCAATCATAACATCAAATCGATTGAAAATTAATGAAATTGTTCAGCGTCCTTAATCTGAATACGTAACTCAATGCTATAGTTTAACACGCATATCTACAGACGTGAAAGAGAAAACTCTAAAAATATGTTTGCTTCGCATCCGTGCGCGAAAGCTCTGGAAGAAAATTGTGACGGACTATCAAGGTCGCACAAAACTACCAATAATCACCACTTACACCATGTTGAAAAGGCAACTAGGCGGTTTACTGTCAGTTAAATTGTAACTTTGCTCTACGATAATGACTTCATTTCCTTTATAAAGACTACGTAAACCGTGAAGGTTCTGCCAACCAGTGTTTTGTTTTCAGGCCGTTCATAAAAAAACCCGGAGGAAAGAATACTGGATGCGTTATTTGCTACAGCTCCTGCTCCAACATCTGTCTCGCACGTGTTTTGGATTAAGGGCACCGCCTAACTTCTTGTTAGAGGCTTAGAATTAGAAGAGACATAAGGGCGACCTTGAAGCGCGCGTCAAATACAATATCGCCTTAACGAGCAAAGCTCTGAACTAGTGGACTAGGTTCCCGCCGAATCGTTTTTACTATGGGACTTCAAGAAATTACTGTTTAATTTGATTGTTGAAAAGTCTGTAGAAATGTTTACTGCACGTCTGAATCCGACTTTCACGTAAATCCTGTTAGAAAATTTTGAAGTTCGCCAGTCTGAAAAGCTCGGTTTCAACTACCTTGGAGGGCTTAGAAACAGTGTTCATAATTAGCATGGTGTCTTAACAATGAATTATTTCGTCATTGTCCAAAGTGAATTTTAATTTCGTGCGTTGGCACAATGGGCAAACGTACGATAGTTTCGCAGAAAAAAAATCCCTGTTTACTAACACACCGCGACGCTTTTAAAGCGCGAGATAGGCGGCGCCCTTAAGAAATACTGAACATGAAAGATTTTACCGCACTATAAATTTTGCCTCAACTCAAATATTTCAACCGGACACGATTTATTCCAACTTCCGTTGCAGAGAAAGGTTAATGTGATCACTTTCTGGTGTGTATCAATACGTACGTCGTGCACTCAGTGTCGTTTCGTACTTAGGCCTATCTGAAAAAAAAAAAAAAAAAACTATTAATAACGTAGAGATCCGAAAAAAAATGCGTTTTCGTTTAGGCACAGGCTATACTTCAAGCAACTATGAGATCATGTAACTTTCACAACTGGTCCGTGACTTGTTCGACACCTCTTACAAGGCGCCGAACCAAGAACAAAGAAGCAACTAAATGGAGACCTACACCGAGCAGCCAATGAACAGCTGTTATTTGTTTCAGTAAATATATATTCTTGAAGGCTAGTTTGCGTGTCAGTGAACCCGCGAATTTTTTCCTGTCTCTGTTAATAAGCAGCATTCTAATGGACGACTTGAAAAGAGGTCTGGTGTGGGATACAATTCCTATCTCCATGGATACCACAACCGCACATAACCTTCATTTAGACTTCTCATGTTCCGGATGAGATGTATGTCAGGAAAATTGATTATTTGTTAGGAATTTGCCGCTTTTTCAGGTAAACATTGATCTTATGCGTTTCCGTATCTTAACAATGAAATGAAACTAACATTATTTTATACTTTCATTCAAGTCTATGAGTGCGCAATTTTTTTTTTCTGCAATCGCAAACTAACATATCAGCATGTTTGTAAACAAGCTTTGTTTCCCTCAGTACTCTCCCCTTGCGGTGTGACGTCAGAGGGCGTGTACTTCAAGTCGTCCAGTAGTAGAGCTCACGATTTTTTATGAAAATAATTCTGCAACAATTTGTTTTAATGCCTTATGTGCACATCTGCTGCTCGGCTTCATGGTCAGTGATTGGCTGTTTTAAATTCTCAGTGTCTAGGCTTCTACCCGCAAATCACAGACGTGTGGTGTCGCAGTAACCTTGTTCTTGTTGGCGCAGTCAAATGAGCCACGTCTGTGCAATAATACATTCTGCCAATAACCATGAAGCAGAGCTGCAGATGTGCACGTAAGGCATTGAAACAAACTGTTGCAGAATTCTTTTCACCAAAATACGTGGACTCTACCAGTTAGTAATCAGTAGACGCAGTCCCTGGTTAAGAGTGAGTGATGGTCACCTTTTGAATTTTTTAATTTTGTGTCATAACTTTTTTTTGGGTAAATTTTTGGAAGTTAAACCTAACTTTGGAATATAATTCATATGCAAAGAATTTTAGATACCATAATCTTTATTTTTCGTTACTGTTGCAAAATATCGAATTGCAGTTAGAAAATTCTTATTATTTTCTTAACTTCAATTCTGTCTGTAACAAACAGCAATGGCAAAGATTTATGACGTCTAAAATTACCTTAATATGTATTCTATTCTGTAGATAGATTAAATTTGCAAAAAAATATATATATACCCAGAAGAAAAGTTATGACACAAAATACAAAAATTCAAGATGGCGACCGTCTCTCACTCTTACGTGACAATCGGCCGTTCTGCACGTTATTGTAGCAACAAGGCACATTTAATACGATATATTATATAAACAATATGTACATACAATCTCCCAGACGCTTGACAGGTGTGGTTTGCGACCGTTGATGCTCGAATACAAAAGATAAAGTCTGATAAAACACCACTTATATACTTCTGAATTTTATTCGCCATTTTTTAAATGTTTTGGTAGTGGGACACATGCGTATAATTTTTTTTTTTTTTTTACATAAAATAAGGTTGTACAGGACAAATGCTTTGTTTGACGGTAACTCGGTGAATTTTCCTGTAAAGCATAAGTACACATATTTCTTAAGGCTCGGTTTCAGTCGCCATATTGAATTATATAATTTTTCGCTTTTTTGGAATTCTGAGAAGAAAAACGTTAAATCGGCGACTATACCGAAAATTCTATTTACCTTGAGTTACAATACATTTTTTTATATTCTATGTGTAGTTATGTCGCAATTTGTCGGACAAGTATAGAATATTAAAAAAATTTGCCGCACACATTGCGGCGTAATTATAAGTTAACAGCTAAATCGCAAGGCCTGTACTGTGGCGAAATGTAAATAGAATTTGACGTATAATCGCGTATTTAAAATTTTTCTTCTTAGAATTCCAAAAAATCGAAAAATAATAAAATTAAAAATGGAAAGTGAAACTTAACCTTAAAGGCGACTTGCATCGTGTGACTGGCTGACTTGTTTATACTGATATAATTTATTTGAGAGTAGAAAAGTTAAGTCTTGTATAGTGACAACCCCATAAAAGGGCTCTCATATTTCCGATTGTTTTTTTTGTTTTTTTCGTATGTTTACGCACATTCAAATGAAAATGCACGTACTACTGTGTGTGTCATACGTTCAAGGGACTTGTTTATAATGTGTAGAGGCACGAGTATTTCAGGTAGCCTATTCATCTGGCAACAGCCTAGACTTCTTAGACCTATATACACACACTGGCCACAGTCAAAAATATCCATTGGCTTGTAACCGTAACACGTGTTACCACCACGACTTGTTTCCTTATTTATCACTGGCTAGCAGTCGTCAAAGATGTGTTGAAACATGTGTCGTCCAATAACAGAAGAATTTGTGAAGTATACAATACTGGCATTCAACCTGACCTAGAATCATTGCGCGAAATAATCTTGCCTCTAACAATGTGATGTATTTACACCTTCTCGAACACCTTTACGTTCAAGAAAGATAATTGCGTGTACTAATAGTTGGTGGACACTTTTTTTTTTTTTTTTTAGGTACGAACACGGGTAGAGCGATAAGTCGAATATAACACGTCCGTCAAACACATCATCGCCTCTAAGCGGGAAGGACTTACAGTATAAACTAGTGTGCAGTTTTTCAATGGGACTTCAAGCGACGACCATGTTATTTTATTTGTGGGAAGGATGAGTAGGGACCCCTTGTTTTTGCCGAAAAGAATTTTGCCCCAGTTTGTTTCAGCGCCTTGCGAGTACATTTGCAATTCTGCTTCATGGTTATTGGCAGCGTGTCTTTATGTATCATTTAACTGAGCCAATCACAGTAACGTTCCTACACCAACACACGTTTGTGATTTGCTGGTGACAGTTAAAACAAAGTGAGGCAAAATTCTTTTCGCGAAAATCATGGGTCCCTATGAAACAAAGTCCAACAACGCAGGTTTCTATGATTTTGTTTTACGATTACAGTTGATATTTTCTCAGCTATAGCAGCGTGAAAAAGCCATTTTTAGTACTTAAGGGCTTGGGCCCGAGTTTCTCGGCTTTCGGGAGAATTATTATTTTTTAATCCATACGAGAGTCGATATCGTAAAATTGCTTCGTAACTATTTTGCAAATTGGTTTTACTGTGCAATGTAATTTTTCGAGACAAACTGTATGATGAGTTTAGCTAATTTATCAATTAAAAGAAAATTTCGTTTATTAACTAATTAGCAACTATTTTGCAGTCTTCTGACTCGACAAAATTTGAGTATGCAGTTTAAATCAGTCATAACAAAGTTACGAAGCGATTTTACGATATTGGCTTCCATTTATGTCTTTAAAAATAATTGCCATTAAATGCGAAGAAACTCGGGCCCATGTCCTTAATAAGAGGGGCATGGAAAACACGTTTTTTAATTAACGGACGGCATTTTTTAAATTATAGGGACACCGTATGAAGTGTGTCATCTTTTCGTAGATTAACAGTTACACGAGAAAATAATACTTTCCGTACCAGGAAAGTCTCACAAGCCGTAGGTGCACAAAATGATTGTTTCACATCTGCTGCATTTTAGGAGTTACAAATAATACTTGCAAAAATCAGCGTGGGAGTTCGTGACCTTGACAAGCGCAATGATACTGGATGTGGTACGTGACCAGATCCACGCAGGCACTGTAGGTGACCGGGTAACGTCCTTGAAGATACAACAACAACTTCACAGGCCAAGAAGGGATTTCCGACTACGGAAATGTAGGAGGTTCTGGTAGGTTTCACACGTATAAAACATTAACCGTGTTCCAATATGCATGTTTAGTATGCTAATCACGTGATTTGATCTAGTATACTGAACTGACGACTCTTTTCTAAATAAGTATCATATGAGGCAGATCCGAAGCCCAGGATATGACATCCCGGCGTGCAACATGTTCGGATTTAACGTGTTTTCTCAGAGACCAGTAAACGTGTGTACACAATGCTTATCTACGAAAAGATCACATACTTCAGACTACTTGTGAATGAGGCTTTCAAGACACCACGCACATTGCAAGTATTAATTTAAAGCACTTGAATTTGGCTAAAAACGGCTTTTCCACGCGGCTGAGACTCAAGATATATGTAACGGAATTGTTCGAAATTGAGGTCTACAAGTACATTGTACTTTGCTACAGTGACGTGTTCAATAAAATGATAAGCTCACCGGTTTAAGTCCTACAGTAAATACGTTACGGCGGGAACACTGCGCGCGTTTACAGCTCTGGCCGTAGAGGCGATATCACAATACATGTGCCGGCCGATGTCGCTCGTAGCGCCTTATCGATTTTCGCCTCACACACAAACACATCGCTCTTAAGTTTTGCAGTGGTTTAGAAAATATTTTTCTTAGTACATACAACAAAAAATTCCAATCTTACAGTTTTAACATTTACATATCATCGTTTGTATCAGAATTTTTCTGTTGCAATACACCAAACGGATTTTTAGATTTTTGGTTGTTAAAATAAACCAAAATGAAGCAAAATATTTTTCTACGATCAAACGGCACATTATTTAAAAAAAAAAAAAAACGCTATGGCAAAATTGCACTGTACGCAGTCTCAATTTTTTTTTTTCAAATCATTTGGTTAAAACATATTCGAGTTATTTGCAATTGTTTGAAATAAATGAAAATGATCACGGCCTTAAGCTGGATTCACAACCACCACTTAGCGTATGCGCGTACGTACGTAACAGAGTTGATAAACTTTCTACTTCATACGTGTGGTGGTTGTGAATGCAATATGTGCAAACGTAAGACTCAATTACGTATGTATTTGTGCTGAGATACAGTTTATCTCGTAGCCATAAATTATTTAATTCCCTTCGAAAAATAAAAATAATTTATAAGATCATCTATTACTGACATTTTATTTGACATAAACAATTTTCGCGCATGTCTGAATTAAATACTACTGTGAATCCAATTTCTAATATCTAACGTACGTACATATGTTCGAACATACGTTAAGTGTGGCTGTGAATCTGCCTTTACTACTCGGACAATCCCATGAAATAATGTGGTCCTACAATTATGTGACGCCGGAATGAGAAGTGTGGAGGAAACGGGATACCTGCGAGAAAACCCGCCGACTAGCGACATGCGAAAATCCGGGGACTGAATCCGGATCGCCTCGATGGAAGGCGAGTGCTCTATCCACTATGCTAACCGCGGCCCAATTACTTGTTGGTAGTTTAAGATTAAGTTTTGGTGATAAAACTAAGCTCTACGAGTACTGAAAACTATAAAGAATTTAATATATACTAAATTATTCACTACTAAAATACCTCTCGATAGCGAGGTCACCAGAAAAAAGACTATCAGTAGGGACCCTGTTTTTTCGCGAAAAGAAATTTGTCCCAGTTTGTTTCAGTGCCTTATGTACACAACTGCAATTCTGCTTCATGGTTATTAGCAGCGTGTCTATGTGAAGAGCCGTATCTCATTTGACTGAGCCAATTACAAAAACTTTCCTGCAACACCACACGTCTGTGATTTGCCGGAAGAATCTCAAGGCTCTGACAGATAAAATGTCCACTCGCTGAGCACGAAGCAGAACTGCAGATGTGCACGTAAGCCACGGAAACAAAGCGAGGCAAAATTATTTTCGCGCAAAAACAGGGGTCCCTAGTTATCAGTAATTGAAAATGAAGCGGTCAGTAATTTCGGAAAACAGGAGGTACCAATCAGGGATCAAACCCTGGCTCCCGAATTCATTGTCTGATTTTATTATTGTTACAAGTCTAAGCAAAAACTTTATATGTGGGCAAATCTCATGAGTTCTTTGGGATAGAGGTCTTATAATTAGAAATAAAAGAGTTGAATAAAGTTACTGATTTACTAACTCACAAAGCTTACAAAAACACACAAAACAGCAATCAACTATACCTCTTACAACACCCTTAATTAAGCCCACGATTACTGCTGTGCCACAGAACGTTAATTAACTTCGACAATTAAAGCACAAGAATATTTACCACTAATCAATTAAAGACTACAAATCACAATAAAAATTCAGTCATATATCCAATCAACAGTCTCTCAAATAGTGACAGTGTACAACCTTAATATTCCGCAGTGGTGGTGAATCTCTGTGTGCTGTGCAGCACCCCGAGTGCACCACTGTCTACACTTTTGAGGTCTTCGGTTCGACTCCCGTCGTGCAACTCCTCTTCGCTCGTCAGCCCTTCGCAGCAGTCCTCTTGGTTCGTTCAACACTGCTCCGAAGGTAGCCGCCTGCCGCCTCACAGTAGACTTGACGTCACCAAGATGTCTTCACCAGTCTCTCTCTACAAGCATAACACCTCCCTCTAGCACGACCAATAGCGAATTCCCCCCAAATGTGTCGATTCGGTGCTTTTATACTCCGCGAAACAGTCGGGGGTTCTCCGCATTACAGGGGTCTAAAAATATACATTACATCATGTTTTGGAAGTGACTTGAGTCTCGTAGGCAAATTTCATGGGGTTAAAGTGCAGTTGGAACAGGTCTATGACATAGTATCGATCGGATTCCAATCACGTAGCCGCCCGGCTTGTGAATCATTGGCTAGTCCATACGGTGTTGCGACACAGTTTCCAACCACCCGGCTCTATTACACAGCATGTAACATTATCCCTGCGCTACATAAAGGGCTACGTTTGAAAATTGCATAAAAATTGCATGTCCTATTAACAGAAATTACAGTTACGGTGACCATACTTTATATTTTTCGCAAGTCGATTTCTTTATTAAATGTCGTCCTGAAAGACAAAAAAATCATTATATAAACATCTTTAGCTAAGTGGCCTATAAAAAGATTTAATTTTCACACTAAAACAATAATTTAACTGGTTCAGAATAAAAACCATGTAGGTCCAGTCAAAGAAGTAAGAATATTAAAAAGGTTCTACTTACTTTTAAGTTGGTTAAACATAGTTGATTATTTACTAGAAACATATTTTTTATGTTTTTCTCCTGCTTCTTAACGTGTAAATTTCATATTTATTATTTGACTTCATGATCTAAATTATATGAAGTACTAGTGCTCTTTTCAATTGTATTATCTTGTATTACAAATCTATCTTGTAACACCTTCTATTGCAACCTTTTTAAACTAAGTGTCCTGCCCCCTACATTAGTCGCCTTCTTTCCAGTAGCACAATGAAACAAAAGAAAGTGGGGATAAAATGCACTGGATGGAGGTACCGTAGGCAAAAGAGTGGGGGAAAAATGTTTCAAAATACTGGCAACGCGACACCGGCCAGGTTCTTTAGCGATTCAAAAATACAAGATGATGGATGATTCGAGGATACATACAGACTGTGTTGTAACAAACTATGTGGAAAAATACTTTGTATAAAGACAACAGGTCATTTGTTAACGATAAAAATAGCATATTGTTGCATGCTGTGTTTCTGCAGGCTGGGTGGCTGAAGGCTGTGTCGAAACGCATTATGGGCTAGCCCACGACTCACAAGCTGGGCAGCCTCGAGGTTGGAACCCCGCCGAACTGTCACAGAGACCTTTTTAAATTGCGCTTTAACCCTATGAGACCGGCCTACGAGACTCAAGTCTCGTCCGAAGCATGACGTAATGTGTATTTTTAGACTACTGAAACGCGACGATTCTCCGACTGTTTATCCGAGTATATAAACCCCGAATCGACACATTTGGAGAGAGTTCGCTATTGGTCGTGCTAGAAGTTGCTATGATTGTGGAGAGAGACTGGTGATGACATATTGGTGATGTCAGAGTCTGCTAAGAGGCTGCTGACTCATACCTTCGGAGCAGTATTGAGCGAAACAAGGGGACCGCTGCTGAGGGTCGACGGACAACAAGGAGGTGCGCGACGTGGAGTCGAATCGGAGAGACGTCAAGCGTGTAGACAGTGACGCATTTTTACTGTGATTAATGGTCTTAGATTAATGGTAAACGTTTGTGTGCTTTAATTGTCAAAGTTAGTTAACGTTTATGTGACACAGTAGTAATTGTGTGTATAATATAGGTGTTGTGAATGTTGTAGTTGATTGCTGTTTTGTGTATTTTTGTAAGCTTTGTGAACTAGTAAATCAAGGACTTAATTAAACTCTTTTATTTATAATTATAAGACATATATGCCAAAGAGCTCAAAGAATTTCCCACATGCAAACTTTGCTAAACTTGTAACAATATTGCAGGGAACAACCTACCCTACATTCCCGCTCAATGGTATTTACAAGCTTTTATGTAACTGGCAATGTCTGTGTGTTTGTTCGGGTTAAATCTCGAAACGGAATTTTAAATCAGCTATCCTAAATCTATTGTGCTGAAAGTTCGCACACGTATTTAGTTTGGATGACAATGCACGGTTAGTTAAGTGACGTCATTCTAAATCCAATATGGCGGACATCCCAAAATGGCAGTCTAGTTATTTTTCATGCACTCCCGTGATGTGGGTAACAAATAAAAGGGTTTGCTGAGAAGAATACGAATAAAATGACGTCTGCGTTCAGCTCGTCGAGGAGATGGTGTACTACTGCCCGGCTAAACGGCAAGACTTGCAAGGTCGTGTCTTAACTAATATCAACTTACATCCTGGGAAAATTCTATCAGTGGTGAAAAAAAATCTCAAATCAAACCCGAAACCGTGTTTCGTTAGGCACAAGTAATCTTCAATCTAAAATAAGTGGCGGATACCTCCAAACACCCTAGTCAAGGTGAGGCTGTGCCGAGGACTGAGTGTATTCAGAGTGTATCAAACAAGATGTGAACGTACCACCTCAGGGCACCATGTTTTATATTAGCTCACTTACCATTCTAAACCAAGCTCTGGGAGGGTCGACGGACATTTCTTCAGTACTTGTGGGAACAACATGGGAAAATAAGTAAATACAAATTAAAAGTAAAAAAAAATAAAATACAAACTATTTTTAATGCTCTAAAATTAAGAAAATAAACTTTAAATTAAATCACGTCCATCAATGTATTACACTGCACAATTTATATTATATAAAAACTTGTCGCGAGATTTACCTGTGTAGATAAACAAGAATACAATGCATAACGTGATTTTGACGTAATTCTAAGAAAAAATGTGATTTTTTATAAAATAGGCAAATATCATGCAAACGTTTACGTCATACAAATTGTGTTATGTTTATTTTATTTTTAAAGCATTTAAATAAAAGCTTGATTTTGAAATTTTTTCTATCAATTTATTTGGACGTATGCTATAAACGAAAGGCATGGCGAATTTTTATCAAAATATGTTCTGCTTCATTTTGGGCACTAAGGGCCGTATCCATAGACAAAATGGTGAATCTCGTGGTGCATTCCACATCCGCGAATTACCCGACAACCTGTATATTGTTGGTTTCCTTTGGTCCAGTAAGATTACAGACAATTTTTAATGAATAAACCAACTTGCGGATACAGGCCGTGGTACAAATACAATGTTGTTGAGTAGTTGTGGTCATATCGCTGGGCGACCACTGCAACGTTGTATCCCTGACTTGACTAACACCACAGGTGTTCAACGTGTTAAGTTGGCGACCTTGGTCTTAGCTCTGACGAAACAATGCAAGTATATCCGCGACGTAGTGCTCGTAAAACTTAGACCTTGAGCTGTCCTGAGAATATTACAACACGCTAGAATACTATCAGGAAGTGTTTGAAAAACCGCTTGTCATGTCGGCTCTCTCGTAGTCGAGTCCGTACCTCATTTCAGCTTTGACATGGGCTAGAGATTAAGGCTGCCGCCTGCCAGATGCGAAAAGTATGATGTAGAAGTTCAACAATATCGTTTTTTCACAGAAACTATTCAAAGCATGAGTCTGACTTTTATATATAATAGAGTTCAAGGCACCGTGCAGGGCTGTAAATTGTCTGCATCTCTCCCAGATTCCTAAGTGATTAGAAAACTAATGATAAAAATGGCTAAATAA
>PNEQ01129514.1:0-24988 GCA_003012365.1 Medauroidea extradentata
TGCAAAATTATGTCAACAATAAAACTTCTTTAATTAAAAAATCAATATGATAAACGGTATTCTGTTCTATAAACTAGTTGGGGAAAAATATTAGTTAATTAAAAACAATATTACTTAAGCTATTAGAAAGAGGTCCTCAGATTATACGTTAAATGATGAAGTCCTCGAATCATACTATAAACCCGTATAGGTGTGTGTGTGTGTGTAATTTTAGGGATGTCGAGAAATCTCTTTTAAATGGATTTTTTTTACTTTGTAGGGATGTAGCTCTCTTTCAAGGCGATTTATTTTCATCATGAACGTTTCTGTCTCGCAAGCCGGTACGGGATAAATTTCAGCATGAATGTTTCTAGAAAAAGAATAGTCGCAGTACATAGGTATACGCCGAGTACATAAATGAGTTGAAATATGAAAGATTTAGTAAGTAATTACAGTAAAACTGGAAAATATCAATCCTGGGGTACATGTTTTGACATGACATCTATACTAACAAACACTTAACAGCAATGAGGGAACTATTTGTGACCTTATTTGTGCATGCATGTAACTGCCACGCCAGAGTATCACTAAAAGAATTGCGATATCTCAATCGTTCGTACTGCTAAGGTTAATTCTATTACAGGTGACGAAGCTCAGTGCTATTAGTTTAGCAAGGGACAGTTTCCGCCTGCAAGTTGCAATAGAGGAAACTTCGATTCACGGTAATGGTTGGTCTTGCAACCAAAGTTAGCTCAATAAACGCCATTGTGGAATGGACCCCTTATCTACATCAGCGAAGATATTGTCATTTGCCAAATTCGTCCATAAGAAATCCTATTACCTTTGCTAACCTGTAACAGAATTAACCTCAAATGACTCCCAAAAACCGCTACAAATGCATAGACGTAGTGTGACTCTAAACATTTATTTTGGAGGGGGGACAAATAAAAGCATTTCTTTAGTAAAACTACAAATTAAATGTTTAAATTTATAAGAACTTCCTTATAAATGTTTAACAGCGGTAATAAATTAATGTAAAAAATTGGCTAAGAGTTAAATTATTAGTTTGTAAAGGAAATTAAAATACAAAGTAATTGTTTTACAGAAATTCTCATAAGGAATTATATTCGATTCAAAATAATTACACTAAAACATTTGTTTTATTTCAACGTTTAATAATACATGCAAATATGCGTAGTAATAAAGAATTTGAACATTATTTAAATGTGTCTTATTTACAGGATAAAAGTAAATTAATGACATTTAAATACATATTTTGTTTACAGGATAAAAATTAATTATAGATTAAACTTCATAAATGGTTTCGTTCTAAATGAGAAATAAAAATGGCATTGAAAATAAATACGTTAAAATATCTGGTGACATTTTAGTAAAGCATCATTCTCCTCCGAGCTGATGCCGATAACTTCTCAACAAGTGTGTCAAGTACTTCAGTTTGTATTAATATGTGTACTGTGCATATTATTTTACGCTTTCTTTTTGTAAGTAGCAGTACATACATTCGAATTACTAGTCCACACATAGTAGAATGTTTATGTAAATCAAAGTCGCAATGCACAATGTTTCATTTTATAGGTAAAAACATTTTTTAACTATTTTGAAGGGGGGGGGGCACGTACACCTTGTTGCCCCCTCCCAATGTGGCTACGCCGATGAGTCTGGAACGGCTGTTTAACACCATGGTTTTATGCGCGGATTTCCAAAAACGTAAAAAATTTGTTGGCGTTTTCGAAGTATACTTGTGTACATTATCTACCCAAAAATGTTTCTTAGTAAATTCCTTTCTGGTGCTGCGCAGTGCTCGTACGCACGGCTCGGCTTCGTTTGTAGGCGAGGTGCATAGTTAACAGACCTCTCCTACTCACCCTTCGTGCCCCGACCCAATTCTTTATTTTCCCTCGCTCCTCTCATCTGACTGCGTACGTGCGAACTTGAAGGCAGTTTGCCAGAGAGTTCAGTTTTTATGTATGTAAGAGGTGGATGGAGGTGAAGCGAGGACCATATACTTCTGCAAGTGGCTGTATGTTAATGTCAGGATCAAGGAGCATAAAAGGAAAGATATAAATTTCACTGCCCCGTTGAACTTCTTTGCTTATTACTGCTGTTAAATTGGCCAACTAACGCTTCACGTGAAACCAACTATAGATCACAAAATAAAACTTAAATTACTTATTGTAATTTATATATATTTCTGTTATTAGGATAATAGTAAGAAAACACGATTGCGGTAGACGTACCACTGTGTTTCGGCATTACAAAATAATAAATATGTAACTGAAACGTTTTGTCTTTCTATACTACATTTTCTTTGCAAATAGACCGCGTTCCATTTGCTGCTGACAGCAACTGAGGTCATCTAACGAGCGTTCCTTTAGACGCCAAGGCAGCTAGCCAGTAACTTACGATTTGTACAATTGGCGTATTGGTTACAGAGTATCGCGTCACTTCCTACTGAATCAACTGGCGAATCCACTTTCGGCAGCCTAGGAAGCACTGGTAAATACGAGCAGCTATAGTGCCAGGTTTATATGTGTGTTTTCAATAAGATAGGTTCTTAATTGCTCTATAAACTCAACATCTTTTTTTTATTAAGGTAGAGGGTAGAACGTAACTGATTTCAGTTTCGTAAAATATTGTGCACGTACGCCGTCATTGCTGTTCTTTGTCGTCTCAAAAACCAAGAGTGAAAAAGAAAAACGAAAGGAGAAGCAATTGGAATTGTCTGTAGTCAACTCACACATAAATACAAATAAAACCTTTAAAAAATATCCGAAGAAGTAATTGTTTCAAATCCCAGAAAATTCAAGTAAACAGAAAGTAAAACATGAAACAAATAAACAAGCCAATAAACAAAGAAATCTGAGAAAATTCGAAACACCAAAAGACAGCACGGACAGTCCCAGCAAACACAAAGAGTACAAACCGGAATCGGGCCGACTCCGGATAGCCGGGAAAGTAAACAGTGGGCCGACGTATTTTGCCGGAGTCCAGCCGATGTCTTTTTGGACCAGCGGCAAACAGTTTGCCGCCAAGTCTGAAAGACATCATACCGATTCCGGCAAGACGTCAAAAAGACATCAAGCCAACTGCGGTTATATGTCTTTCAGGACACCAGCCTGATGAATGCTTGATGTTTTTACAGGCACTGAACCGACGACTACTGGCTGTCTTTCAGGACACAGTACCAGCAACAGCTGGATGAATTTTACAACACCAAAACTAATGGCCTGGAAGTTACCGATAAGATATCAAATAGATGTCTTGCAAAGAAGATGGAGGACCGGTGTCATAAAAGCACCAGACCGGTGATGGCTGAGTGTCGGAAAAGACACCGGGCCATTGATGGCTGGGAGTCGAAACTTGGAGGACAGGAGATGGCCAAACATCAATATAAATGTATTTTCAAAAAGTTTCACATGCATGTTAAAAATGTTTTCTCTAGTGTTTCGTCCATGTCACCACGTACCTGATGTAATCATACAGTATTAAATTTCTATGTTGCATGGACGGAATGTGTTGGGCTTGAATCAGCAATCTTCTAAATCGTAATCAATCGTGCTAACCACTACACCACACCACACCACACCACCTCGTTGGAATTTACACATGAAATATATCAACAAGTATAAACTGTTCCAGGGAATACGGCTGATTTAAGGATGAGTTTGCAAACAGGTAGTGAATACTGGGTTTGAATATTGTTGATTAGTATTCTACTAAACACATAACCATTGAAATAGCGCCATGTGTCTGTAATACACTAGGAAATTAATCATTTATGCAATAATAACTTATTTTTATACACAAGCTGTTAACCATCAAAATGCAAATAGCATATCAGTGTTCGTTCAATATTTCTAAAGTTTCATTAAATTTGCTTAAGAAGACCACAGGTCAGTATCATTCTCGCAACATACAACCACTGTCTGAAAAAGTACGCCGTGCCATTACTGGCCTGATCTCTTCTTGCCTATATCATTTATACGTCCTTAAAAATACCGCGTGTTGGAATATTTTTTTGAGATAGAACGAAAAAAGTAAACTGAACCGTTAATGACCCGGTATCTTCTAGCCAATATATTTGAAGTGTCTTTTAAAATACAGCAGGCAATTATCTTTTTAGCGACAGATAACTGCTGTCCAGAAAAGACTACCGAAATATTAACGACCCGGTATCTTCTGGCCAATATCTTTTAATTGACTTTAAAAAGGCAGCAGGCAATTATCTTTTTGGAGACAGATACGTGCTATTCAGAAAAGGATACCAGCATGTTACTGGCCCTGTATTTTTTTTTTTTTGCCAATGTTGTTTAACGGTCCTTAAAAAGACAGCAGGCTGGTACATTTTTCGCGACACATCTGTCTTTTTAGTGTCCTTAAAAACACAGCAGACTGGTATATTAATTTTCGTTACAGATAAATTCTGTCTGAAAGAGGACACTGCACAGGCTGTCTGAAAAATAACACTGCACAGTTAACAACCAGGCATCATCTTGCCAACGTATTTCAGACGACCTTAAAAAGATAGCAGTCTATTATCTTTTTCGTGACACTTTCTCACTGTCTGAAAAAGGTCATTCAGCCGTTAATGGCCCAGCATTTTCTTTCTCGTGTCACGACAGCGGGCCGGTATCTCTTTCGTGACAGATGGCTGCTATCTGTAAAAAGTCACTGCGCAGTTAACGGCCCGGAATATATTTGTCGATTTATATTTAAGTGTCTTGAAAGAATAGCGAACGGGCGGCTTTTTCGTGACGGCTAATTTTTATCTACAAAATTCATCTTACAGTTAACTGTCTGCTGTCTTTTATCATGTTGTAGACATTTGAGTACAGTTTGGACAACGGGTGGACATCTTGCTGACAGGTAACCATCACTTTGTGTTTGCTGGGGAGTGTCATAAAACTGACTTCCAGTGACTGTCTATTTAATGACAGTAAATCTGTGTCTGGGAAAAGACATCATGCCGGTAACGGGCCGGTATCTTTTGGCGATAGTTTGGTGAGTGTCATAAAAAGGATATCCACAAGTTGTATTTTTAATGAAAGCTTACCTGTGTCTGGAAAACGACATCTTGTCGGAATCGGGCCTGTATCTTTTTGGCGATAGTTTTGTGAGAGTCATTAAAAGGACACCCACTGGTTGTTTTTTTAATGACAGCTTACTTGTGTCTGGAAAACGACATCTTGTCGGTATCGGACCTGTATTTTTTTGGCGATAGTTAGGTGAGTTCCATAGAAATGACATTCAGTTGTTGTCTTTTTAATGACAGTAAAGCTGTGTCTGGGAAAAGACATCATGCCGGTAACGGGCTGGTATCTTTTTGGCGACAGTTTTGTGAGAGTCATAAAAAGAACATCCACTAGTTGTCTTTTTAATGACAGGATACCTGTGTCTGGAAAAATACATCTTGTCGGTATCGGACATGTATCTTTTTGGCGATAGTTAGGTGAGTTCCATAAAAAAAAACATACAGTTGCTGTCTTTTTAATGACAGTAAAGCTGTGTCTGGAAAAACCCACCATGCCGGTAACAGGCCAGTATCTTTTTGGCGATAATTTTGTGAGAGTCATTAAAAGGACATTCACTGGTTGTCTTTTTAATGACAGCTCACCTGTGTCTGGAAAACGACATCATGTCGGTATTGGACCGATATCTTTATGGCGACAGTAAGGTGAGTGCCATAAAAAAGACATCTACTGGTTGTCTTTTTAATGGCAGCTTACCTGTGTTTGGAAAAGATATCTTGTTTGTATCGGGCCGGTATCTTTTTTACGATAGTGGTTACATCCAACACTTAGTCGTACAAAAGACGGTAAGCCACTGTCTGTTTAACGACAGCTAACTTGTGTCTTGAAAAAGATACATTGCCGGTAATGGGCCGATATCTTTTTGTTACTGTTGGTTGAGTGTCGTAAAAAAGACATCTGACCGGAGTAATGTTAATGACAGATTGCCAGTGTCTGGAAAAAGACATCATGCCAGTAATGGGCGGATATCTTTTGGCGATTGTCGGTTCAGCATCGGAAAAATACAGCGGGCTGATGTCTGTTAAACGACAGCTAACCGGTGTCTGGAAAAAGAAAACCTTCCAATAACTGGCCGATGTCTTTTGATTCAAAATTTGTTGAGTGTCGGAAGGATATCAGGCGGGAGTCTTTTTAGTGACTGCTGACTGGTGTTTGGAAAAAGACAAGAAGCCGGTGTTGGCCCGCTGTCTTTTTGTGTTCTGCAGACACTGGAGGACAGTTCAGACAGCGGGCAGACGTCTTGCCAACAGTTTGTGTTTGCTGAGCGTATGACTCAACAGTGACGTTACAAACACAAAACTAGACGAAATAACGATGAAAACACATAAGAACATAGGAGTTTATCTCAGACGAGCTAGTCGCGATGTTTCGAGAGATAACATCTGCCCCCATCTTCACGCAGACTGAAATCTTGCGACAATATCCTTGCTATTTACGGACATAGAACAAAACAGAATCGCGTCTGTTGAGAGTCTGGGCGCACTGCTTTGTAAAGCCACGGACCTCTCCTCTACATTATACAGTACTTATAAAAGCGGCACAAATTAAGGTCACCGCCTAACTGCTGGTTATAGGCTGAGAAGTGATGGAGCGTTAAGGGCGGCCTCGAAGCGCACATCAAATGCCGCATTGCCAAAACGAGCCAATCTCTGAACTAGCGTGCAAGTTTCTCGCCGATTAAATTTTACCTTGGGACTCTAAGCGGTGACTATTTAATCCTACTGAAGGTGAGACAATTCTGGGAAATTGTCTCTGCAGTTAATACATTTATAATATAATCCTGGGAACGTCAGGCTAGAGCTGTATGTTGGCGGCTATATATTTAAATACCACATGTGAATGTTATGTTTTGGAAATCATATAGCATTATTTTATATAGTATTATATTTATGAGAATATTTTAGTGAGAGCTGTTGTGATCCTTATTTATATTTATAATACGTATAGTTTGTTTTATATTTACGTATTGGATCAATACTTAGTTCTTATGGCGGGCCGCGGCGAATGCTAGCGTCGTGACGTGTGCTGATGAGCGATGCGCCGCGGCTAGGAAATAGGACGGAGCTGTGAACTGCCGACGAGAACGGACGTACGAGAATTTCACGATGTAGTTATATCTGGAAGCGTTTATGCCTGGAAATAAGTATGTGTCTTATGATGGAAGATGGTTTTTCGTGCATGCAGGGGAATGCATGAGGATTCCCAGCGCTGGATTGTGGGTTGCGGAATGACGCCGCAAAACAAGCGACGGAGGTACGGCGGTCAAAGCCAACCACATCAAGGATACCAGCATGGACTGTGCTAATTCTACAGGACGACGTCACTGAGAACAACTACTACGTGTTTCTACTGAACATATCTCGAAAGGAAAATTCAAGGTATGAGGCGCCTCTTCTTTAATTGCCAAGTCCCGGGCAGTGTGTACCCTTAACTGTTAACAGCAACAACGTGTGTCAGCTTCTAATAGAAATATATCGCTCGCAGCGGAGTAGGAACTTTAAATAATATTTATTGGAAACTTGTTAACGTTTATTGAACTGGCCAACGTATTGAGAAAAAGTATATCATTATAAATCACCGGTGCTATAACTGCAACTGTGTTAGCATTTTTATATGGCTTATATTTTATGTTAAATAAAATATATATTGAAGTTTCCTTGACATATTTGACCTGAACTATAACCAATTCTAGGCGCCCGACAGGATTAAGTAATCAGTTCAGGTGTGTTTCAAACATAGCGTGCCCAGAATGAATTAATCAGGGTGTTGTGTAAATGTAATTGGAGTGAGGTATTTGTGACGACACCCTAATAAGGGCATGTTACCACAAAGGAAAATCTGTAGCAAAGTTTCACGTACACCCGGTTAGTATATATTGAAGTACGGCAGTCTGAATAGGGTGTATTTAGCTATGGTTGGAAGCCTTCGAAACAGTGTCTTCAATGAGCATGGTGCCTTAACTATGCAAATATGGCACAATGAGCAAGTGTGAAATAGTTTCGTTAAAAAAAGTATATCATTGCACATAAAAACGCATCTGAATAATATGTTATCAAAATTTCGGAAACCTAATTATGTAAAAGGACAACACTCTGAAACATTGATTTATTTCATTAGGTTTATCAAACCAATATTAAATGCTGGTTGATACCTTCGACCGTTACTAAAATAACAAGGGTGGCCACCCTCTAATTATATTCAATGTTTGTACCGTTGGGATATTTTAACATTTAAAGATGTTTTATTGAGTAATGTGAGCTTCGTAACAAAATTGTCCTCTTATTGAAACTGTCTAGGAGACATAGTTGTTATTAAAAATGCACGCGAAGCTTTGGCTGCAGCTATAGAGTGCCAGGAGAGCGTAGGCAATACTGCATACATGTGTTGTGGTGTTCTCACTTCACAGGTTATGGTGAACAATCACTGGAAATAACATAATCCACACTTCAAAAAGTTCAGGATACCCTCACAACTGGTACAAATGCCGTGAGGTGATTCGCTGTCCAAAATGGATAGGAAGAAAATATTAGTATGTACGAACAGTGTTGGACAGTAACTCGTAAGAGAGTTATCCACCGTGCACTGGAGTGCCTTGAGTTTACTGGCGTCGGCAGCGCTAGTAGCGGATTTTTGAACTGCCCACGTTTCATCGTCGTGCGCGACGACGAGCGGGTTTCCTTTCTCCTTGTTTTGCATAACCAACTCCATAGTTTTCCTTCTCCTTTTACCTCCTCCCACTGACGCATGCTCAGTGGCGAACTCTGGCCAAGCTAGCGGGTGTGTGTGTGTGGTCAGTTCTTCCTACTTCTCTGTCAGCATTGATCGGAAGCAGATTGTTCCCGAGGCGCATGAAAGTGAGCTCTCGGTTTTCAGTTAGTTGTGGTCTTAAACCCCCCTTGGCGTGTGGAGGCGGCCACTGTCATGATTATATAAAGCTTTCCCATTTTTTCTAAATTTTGTTTAGGTGCCGTCTGAAAAATTTATGTCTGGATTTAAATTCACTTTGAAATATTAAAGTTTGAGGTTTTGAATGTCTCGAACGACGTCGTGGCAGCACGAGTAGTGCCGACATTATAGTGCACTGGGTGTGCCCATGCTGGCACGTGTTCGCGTATGGATTGATTCCCTGTGTTAGTGTTTGACGTGGTGTAGCACGTATTTTTTCTTTAGGAACTTTGGAGGACCCCACTCACGTAAGTCGCTATTTTAGTAATGGTTTCTACGATTAAAGTTTGTAGTCTCAAATGGCGCGTTTTGCACTCACTGTTATTTCGTGATTCTAACTATTGATCTTTGCACACGCTTGTGATGATCAGTTGTAATACTTTGTTGAGCTTTCAATTAATATTTTGGTACACGAATGTGTAAATGTTCAGGAATTTGCAACAATTTTTGTGGTTTTACAAGTTGTTTATGTCGGCCAAGTGACAGAAGTATGTTAGTAAAACGTTCTGTTTGAAAGCCGTGTGGCTTATGAGTACTCACGTTGCTGTCAAAATAAATTTGCATGTAATCGTATTTGATATTTTAATGTGATTTTATTCCTGTTTGCTTCAAACCACTTCCTTTTTTTTTTTTTGTTAATGTCTTGGCATTCAGAAGTTCAACCCTCATTAATCTACATTTTAAAAGGTTTTAACTGAAATTAATAAAACCTATTCGCTATATGAAGATTCTGTGAATGATGTTACTTTAAATTGATCTTAAGCACAACTATTGTGGAGCACAAACATTCCCTACATCAAGAACAAAAAAAAAAAAAAAAAAAAAAAAAAAAAAAAAAAAAAAAAAAAAAAAAAAAAAAAAAAAAAAAGTGGTATGTACCTACCAATGTGTGTGTAATACTTGGATATTGTTATTGCTTTTCAAAGATGCAATACACATACATAATACACGTCACCTTCATGGAACACTTTATTAGAGACTCTTTGAGAGGATTATCATGTGAGAGTGCACTTTGTTGCCTGCGAGGTACGCAACCCGCTTTGCTTACAACCATGGTTTAGTTGCCGTGTGTGAATGAGAGTTCCACGATAGGACAGCTTATAAGTTTGTGCAGATCTTGTTATAGTTGCAAACAATCCATATGTATTTTACAATTACATTTCAAAGTGGCGACCATCTACTTCGCTACACAACTGACAACAACGAATAATCGATTGTCTCACGCAATCAAAACATGTGTGGGGTGTTGCGAATGGTAGTACAGGCATCAGTAATCCAGGCGTGTTGATCTGGGCCTCGTATACCAATGTCTTGAGATGACCCCACAGAAAAAAATCAGGTGTCAGCAGGTCTGGGAAGCGTGGTGGCCACTTCACTGGTCCGACTCTGCCCATCTATCGCTCACAAACTGTGGCGGTAAGGTGACGACGAGCTTCGAAACTGAAGTGTGCATGGGCTCCATCAAGCTGGTACCACATAAGCTGGCGTGATTGTAAATCACAAACTATCGACAAAGGCGGCCAGTCGAATACGCCGGCAAAAAATACGGTCCAATGCGGTTGTCGCCGACAATGCTGGGCCAGACGTAAACAGTAAATGTCACTTGATGGCGGTGTTCAACCACTGAATGTGGGTTGACGTCGTTCCATACGTGACTGTGTCGGATGTTGAAAACGCCATCACGCGTGTAGAAGAAGCCTCGTCGATCCAGTAAACGCAGCGAGGAAAGCGTGGTTCGTCTGCGCATTGGTGCAGATACCAGCGAGCGAAACCGTCTCGTTGCTGAAAATCAGCTGGTTGTAATGCTTCCACCTTTTCGCTATGAAACCGCGTTGCTGTTGTTCATGCAGAACCCTCCACACACTTTGGTGTCTTCCATGCATTGTGCGAGCGATTCCGCGTGTGCTACTTGATGGCGAATCGGAAATGCGTTCCAATACGTCCTCAAACGTGGTTGTTCTGACGTAGCGTCTCAAACCGGTGTCATACCTGTTCGCTGTAAATATTCCAGTCTTACGTAACCGTCTGTCCACAGACGAGAACATCCGATGGCCTGGGCAGTGTCTGTTTGGAAATGTCACATACAGACGCTTCGCGCCTTTTGCGTTGCCTCCAGCAGCACCATACATGAGATGCATATCTGCGATTTCTCCTTACGTGTACATACTGTCTCTCAATGTTGCGCACCAACAGTGCAATCCTGGCACACGCGATAGCGGTACTAAGCAAACGATGCGTGCGCAACTTCTTGCCTGACCAATCTTGCAACGCGGGTTGCGTACCTAGCAGGCAACAAAGTGCACCCTCACATGATGATTTATTTCAAATAGAAATACATATTTCTACGAAATACTTGAGATAATTTGGAGTATTTAGACTAAATTTTTGCACGACTAAATGGACCATTAAATGTAAAACCACATGAACAAAGTCGTGGGCAATAACTAGTGTATATATAAAAATTGGTGAATAAACTCAAAAGCCTGCATGAAGTTAATGAACTAGGGTAAGCAATTTGGAGTAATTTAATTGAAAATGATATTACTATTCGTAAACAGAAAGTTCATTATCGGGACAGACTATACCATAAAGTGGATCATTCGATGTCATCTTGTATTTATTTATTTTTCTACAGCTATGATTTTCGATTTATTTTAAACATTCTGTCATTATAGTTGTAGTATTTCAGAATGGAAATGTTTAAATTCCAATTTAGGAAATGCAAACACAAATAGGTTTAATAAAGTTACTTTTGCTATACTGTAACTGCCCACCGCCTCATATTCATCTATCTATCAAAGCTAAATGTACAGAAATTAAATTGTATAACATGCATTACAAAATTAACTAAATTTCGAAGAGACCCGATTATTGTCCTAAAATTAAGGCACATTTACAAGTATAGATGTTTTTTTAAATACAAGAAACATTGTTTAAAAATGGAATACTCTGAAGAGTTCCAGTTTAATCATATTTTCTTGCTTGTAACAAAATTTCCAGTTTTACCACTGTCTATGCCTATGAGCACCTGAGCGGTACCTGAACCGCTTCAAATCCAGCATGTCATTATCAATACCGTCGTATTTAAATTCGCAGTGTAAAACCATGTAAAGATTTGTTTCTATACATTATTTAAAGAAAACATTAAAACATTGTCCGCATTAGAATAAGGTTAATAAAAAAGCAGTTTATCTAAGAGAGCATTTAATTGGCTAATCAACACACCAACCGCAAGGTAAAATTTTGTATGCCCAACAAAATATTAATTTTAGCTTCCCTAGCTCGTTTGTTGGGAACGTTGAACAGCAAATGAACCATTTATACAACCCAGGGAAATAATTTCCCGTTCAAGAATTAATGACGTAATAGGCCGCAGAAATAACATTCCCATCTGTGTATTGTGCTGTCTTCTTTAGATGAACAGACATACCAGACAAAAATTATAAGAGCACTAGTAGCTATCGTCTACCGTACTGGTAAGGAATGCATTGTTCTGTAGTGACTGTGAGTGCTGGTGGGGAAATGAATCGTGATTCTTTAAGGTAAATACTATTTATTGGAAACTTTAATAACATTTAAACAAACTTTTCTGAGCTACATACGACGAACATAGTCTTGACTTATTAACGATTACGAGCAAATTCGTAGCACTCTCGTTTGTAGAGAAGAGAAGTTGCGAGTTTTTAATAATATCACTGTTCAGTTAACTTTCTTTGTAGCGGTGTAGTGGCGAGCCTGGGTAGTTCCTCTGTCATTGTTCTGGTCCCTCAACCCCCTCACCCCATTACAACGCTCTGATCCGGGCTGCCCATGCCGCACGAGGTACGTAATCGGCTCGCGCGAGCTGCGAGCTGTCAGGCTAATCCGATTACTGGCGGGATGGCTGCGACATCTGTAGTGTTGCAGGCGAAAACTCTGCGCCGCCTTTTCGCCTCTTCCGTTTTTCTGAGAACCCGGAGAACAGCTGCGGCACGTAGCATAACGAATCCTCTTTCAGAAGCGTCGCTGCCATTTTGTGTCGACTCTGTGAACCTCGTATATTGAACATAGGTCTGCGCGACATGTCTTAGTCGACATTTGCATGTCATGTCTATCACTTTGCCTAGTTCACCTGTAGGCTTTTTACGCCGAAAATACCAGGCGAATGGAACAGATTATGTAGATAACCTCGTAGTCGTAGCTAGGTTAAGAAAAACAATGCTGTTTTTAAAAAAATCAATCCAACGGTGCACACTTCTCCAAATGAATAAATTATCACCTCCATTTTTGAGGTTACGATTGGCGAATTGCTAGAGCGCTCGCCTCTCACCACGGCGATCTGGGATCGATTCCCAGCGGGGTCGGTCCCCGGATGTGGGAATCATGCCGGACGATGCCGCTGTTCGGCGGGTTGTCTCGAGAACCTCCGGTTTCCCCCGCCCCTTCATTACGGCGTCGCTATGTACTCCCATGTCAGCGTGAGCTCAACTTTTCGGCGAAGCTCACGCAGAAAACGAGAACGAGCTCTGATTGGATGAAACACATTTCTACGTGGTCTGCTCCGTCTGTTCGGCGTACATATGAACCAGGCATTACTTTGGAATGCTGTCTGACTTGTTGTGGTCGACATTTAGAAGGCCGAGTCGCCGTGGTGGAAGTCGAGATCGACGTGAGGTCGATATGTCGATTTCGTGGTAGACATCACCAAAGATGCCGTAGGTACCATCGAGATCGACGTGTCGAGCATTTGTCGACATGGGAGAGATTTCGATGGTCGACATTAAATTGTAGACGTCGCCCAATCCTTGCTGTGAGCTTCCGATGAAGGAGACTGAATCACCTTCTAACAGTGTTCCCAGCACCCTGTATGCTAGACGTCCCGCTTGGCATGTGTTGGTGGCTGCCTAACATCTAGGTATTTCGTGGGAAAAGGCGCTCACGAAAATTATCGCCTGTTTAGAAATATAGTTCACAGCATAACTACATATCACATTTGGACTGTTTTGCTTACTTTAATTATAGACACAGTGAAGTAAAAAAAAACTTACTATTCTAGGTTGGTATTCTCTGAACCCATGTTTCTACTGTTTTTGCGGTAATTATTTTTTAAACCAAAAATATAGCAGATATCACAAATCTGTTTAAAAATGTTGTTGAGAAAGTGTTTTTTTATGATAGGGTGATTTTTCAAGACTGTAAATTACTAATAAGTCAATAAAATTTCGTTAGTTACGTAATTTGTTGAAACTATGCTATTTACTATCTTGAAAAAATCAGCCAACATGGGGAAACCACTTAAAACTAAATTTCCACACATATTTTTGCTGTTATCTTTTACATTTAAAAATAATTACCACGAAAACATTGGAAAGAGGGGAACAAGGGTGTTCACGTGTCAAAAACACATAATTGTATATTTTTACGAAATAAAGTGAAACGTTATGCATGAGAAATAAATATCAATATCGACTAAATTACACTAGAAATACACTCTTGAAAATCTTTAAGCGAAGTAAAGCAGTTACTAGTACATAGCATGAACCATGGGAGTAAGAAAAGAACAATGTTAGGTGCAGTTTCTCCAATTAGAGCTGTACATTAGTAAAATATGCAGAGGAGCAATATATATTCGCGTTTCGCTCGTTTCACAATTCACAGAGTACGGACTACTTTATATCATAAATCTGTATTGAATACTGTCTCTCTACTTACCTCCTCCGGATAATCAATGGAACAAAAAATTAGCATTGAAATAGCGGAGGTGTGCTGTAGGAAGCAAATTCATATATGTCGTTTTAACGGTCACCATGTTGCATTGCTTTACTCTCCGGAACTAGTACTTCACCAAGAAAGCAACCAAGTGACAATTTCCATTAATAAAGTAATATTAAAGCCTGTTATAGGGTTAATATCCAATATATTTATATAATCTGAAATTTTACATTAGGTATAAGATGTGGATTTCTAACCAGATGCCCGAGAAGTTTAACAACTGCGTTGGATTAAGGTACGTTAATGTCATGAATTTGAATTTTTTTAAATTTCTTGTTAATAATGAAATATCATAAAATGAGTTATCATTTTAGTAGTACAGTCGTAAAAAAGTGACACACAGTAACCGTTTTCATAACTGACTTGCGAAACAACGTTGAGAAGGAAAGTCTATGTATTTTTTACTGACTGAAGTTTAATATATAATGACAGTTTGTTCAGGAGGTGCACATTGATAGGTTTTACACTTTAAGAGTATTTTTGCAGAAATTCTAAAGCTATTCAGAATGTTCCAGCCGAAATCTACGAGAATCTGTGAGTGATTGCTAATTATTGTCACAGAGGTCTTAACAAGACTATAAACCAATTGTCTCTTTTTAACTGGCAAACATTTTCCCCGTAGCGCGTAGACGTTCTCTTTGCGCTAGTAAAATAAGTAAGTGGTCATAAAATTTATATAGACCCTAAAGTTCATTCTGCAATATACCATGCAGATTTTATTGATTCAAAAAAAGATTTTGATAGACGGGCAAAACGACTGGAGGCTATAAGGTATTAAAACATTTTATGACCTCCTCAAATAACTCTCTAATTAGTTAATCAATTTATTGTGAAAGTAGAACTGCATCTTAGACAGTTGCGTCAGCAGTGAAGACTGCGTGGATACGCAAACAAAAAAAGTTTACCAATATGGTTGAAGTTACGTAGGCATGAGGCAAAATAATACGTTAAGGGTTGGCTTATCGATTAAAAAAAACACCGCTATTGAAAAAGAAAATTGATGCGGCTGTTATGAAGAAAAAAAGACGTGTTCGATTTGTCTGACTACGGCGAGCTCTACTGAAGAACATCATTATGGAATAAATGGCGTTACTGTCAAAACATTTCGCCTGGCTGTATTGACAAAGGTGAATTTGCTAAGAATGAAAAAAGGATTAATAAAACATATTCATGAAAGTTGAGTTACTTTAAAAGATTGTTTAAGTACATACATTCTATAAGTTATGAGTTCATTGCATAAATGCGTACAACTTATATTAGAATCAGTGGAATTTTCACAGTTTCAGTTAGTTACATTGTTTTTCACTGGTGAATCTGTTGATTTGTCAATGTTTAGTAATAAAAATTGAGAAATCAGGAGTATCATATTCAATAAGTTAGTATATTTCACTAATTAATCAGTACAATTCTATTCATCTATACGAATTTGAAAACTACATTTTAAAACTGTAACTAAAATGTCATATCAACAATGTCGCATGATCTTTGTCTACATGTAATAAACATTGCACTACCATTTACACAGCAGTAATGCTACAAATTTTTGTTTGTTCGTTGTTTTAAGTGATTTATGTGTTTTGATAAGTCATATTTAAATGTATACGAATATTTACAATAGGCCAACATGGTAATACGTTTATTTACTGTACGGCTGTTGTCGATAGTTCAGTTTAAGTAATGTTCAGCTTCGTTCTATTGTTCACTGAGTCACTATGACGGCTGCTTTGAAAAATGTACAATTTAGTACAAACAGCAATTTAACTACTAATAAAATGATGTGCAATGATAACATATAACTGGTACACAATAATAAATATATTTAAATAGCAACTGCTTTTGTTAAGTTAGTGATTAAGGCAATGGACTGCTGTGTTAAATGTCGTAGGTTTGAATCGAACTGGTTGTCTTTTTTCTTTTTATTTTGGTGCATGCTTTCCTTGAGCTATTAATATAATTTAGAAAAAAGAACAACATAAAAGTAAAATTAGGCTACGCATTTTTGTACATTTAGTAAAATAATTCGTTAGGGTACTTTTATAATAATTTTTAGTGAAAATCTCAAATTCAATAAGTGAGTTTATTTCGCTGATGCAGTTTCTCAGTAATTCTCAAGGAGCAGTTTCGACAATTTTATTCTGTGTAAAAGCACTGGAAAAATGGGAATATTCACAGATTCCCAGTTTAGAGTGTACTTTCATATGGTTTTTAAACGCCTTAATATTCTGGTATTGGTATGTTCGACGAAGACTTGCGCAATATTGCGTGGCTAACATCTCGGTGATGGTAAGCTGTGGGTAACTACATTGTGAAAACCTTTTTGTAGTAATTTTTTGTAGTTTCACAAATTTTTGTAAATTTACAAAAATTTTTCGTAAACGTATTTGTTTGTGAAGTTACAAGGCTTTTCTTTGTAAAAAAAACTTAGGGAAAAGTGTAAAATGTGTAGTCTACCAAAATCTTACGTTTGTCGGAAATTATATACTTATACACAAGTCACGTCTTCTGGAATGCATTTTTCTGGAACATAGTGAATATACGTCTTAATAGCATTCTTCAAAATCAACAAAGTTATGTCATTGATCTATACATATGCTATATAACAATAAAAACCAGAACAATAAGCGTGTAAGTGAAGGTGTTCTAAGAATAACTTGCGCAGTATCTAAGAGTCAAGGTGCAGATTCGGGTCGTAGTGCGTTCACAATTTTTTTCTCAAAATAATAATGTGTAAAAGTCACTTGTTTGGTAGTAATTAAATAAATACGTTCAGTTTCATGATTAGATTTAAAAATTTTGTTTACTTTATTGAAAGCACGAATTTAAGTTAAATTGTGATTTTTAAAACAAACAAGTTGTATTTCTTACAAGAAAAAGTTACCGTTTTATAAAGGATTTCTATGGCAACTGGGTAAAAGTTCAAAAAAATTTAGTGTGTACGAGGGACATAATTTTGTAATTCGCGCAGACCAAGCCACCGATACCCGTGCGGTAATAACGGCCTCCTGTATTCGACGTAACGGCTAAAAAACTGCGTTGCAAAAAAAGAAAAATACTACTCGTGCCACATAATCATTATAACCATACTACCAACCCGAGGGAAACTAATAATCAAAGGGAGTTCGTGGCACTCTTTAATTAACTATGTCCTAGTATGTATGATTTTTGAATTTTTTTTTTGTCCGGTTTGTTTTGTATTGTCTTCGTCTTCTCAACTTTTCATGCTAGAAGCGACGCTGACGTAACATGCCCCAAGATTATTTCCTTATTTTAAATTCAAAAATGATTTAACGTATTCGAAAATTCACTAATTTTTAGCAGTAACTAAACAAGCAAGAATCTATTTGAGGCAATGTTTCAAACTAAACAAAAAAAAAAAATCTTGAAATAAATGCACAGGTACAGAAAGAAAATTAAATGAAATTTTAGTAAGGGTAAGCCATTTAATAGCAAAAATATCGTTCGCTGCTTGCAGGAGGGGGGAAATAATACTTAGTAGAAGGAGAAACAATACAATGTGTATGGATGAAGCCAAATAAGAGGAGTCCTCGACTGGCGCATGGACGGCCTTGCAGCGTGTCACGCGTATTCTTTCTTACGCGACATCGCTTAACTTTTTCATATTATGTTTACCTACGAGAAGAACACACACTTGAAACCATGCTTCTATTTAAAAAAAACAGCACGCTTGTTAGAAATATAATATTCGGACCTCTCAAAATTGCAAAAAAAAAAAAAAAAAAAAAAAAAACTGTATTTTTAGACTGTTGTAACTCCGAAAATATTACCTGAGTTCGTAAATTGCAAAACGAGAGGCATGCGTTTGGTCTTTACTTCATACTATTCAAAAATAGAGTATTGGGGGCCTCCCATAGTAAAAAAGATTACAACGGAAACCTTGCACGCCAGTTTGGCGCGCTGCGAATAGAGGCGATATGCTTCTCGTCAAGCGTGAGACACTGGCTCTTATCGCTACGCTGTTCCCACGCATCAAAGGTGGAAATTTGATACCGCGAAGGGCTCCTCTTGATAGTGTTGTAGTTTTAAAAATATCGGTTTAAAAGTGTTATTAGTAAGTCAAATATTTAATTAAATTTAAAAAGAAGATAACAGTAAAAAAAAGAAGAAATTAAATGTCGAGAACCTGAGTAGGTATCACACCCATAGAGGTAGGCATTCAATTACACTGAGTCCTACAATACAGCAGTGGAGGAGTGGAAGGGCAGAGAAAGGGGAGTACCCCGAGAAAACCTCGTCAGACAACAAATACATCGGAAAAGTTTCCCCACGTGTGAAAAAATCTGGGACAAACCCCACCGGGAATGAAGCCCGGATCGCCTCGGTGTGAAATAAGCATCCTGGCCACTATGTACACGAATGCGGTCACTAGAGTAACGGTTAAACTTGACTTAAAAAGACACTAAACTTTAAGCATTTTTTAGGGGATTTCGTACTTCGTTAGGTTAAAATTAATTTTGGGTTAAAGAACAATAATTATTTCTTAATTATAGTATTTTTATTAGCGTGTGTACTTTAGAATGTAAATAACTTTATTTCGCACATCAAATTTCAAGAACGAAGGCGAAATATTATACAGTATATTACGATTAATAGCAATGTTTCAATGCTTGTACACTGTAGACTGCCCCACAGAAACTGGCACTCATTTAAAAAGCAGTCTTCATCAACACTGCCAAAGCTTTGTTACTAAATATACATATAACTTAGGGGCGTTCACGAGACATAAATGTATAGTTTTATATTTGCACGAAATAGTGTACTTCTGAGATTTTTCACTTGTAAAATTTTTTTGGCTCTCATAATCTTCCCAAAAGCGACATGACAGAGTCAAAATAATTTACAAGTTACGGGAACATAGGAATATCTAGGGCCATGAACTTTTCGCGAAAGAATCTTGCCCCAGTTTATTTCACTGCCTTGTGAGCACATCTACACTTCTGATTCATAGTCAGTAATTGTATGCGTTTTAACTCCCACATGTCTTGAAGTTCTATCCGCACATCACAAGAGGGGCCGTAGTAACTTTATTCTTATTGGTACAGTATAATGAAAGACGTCATTTCAAAAAGCCATGTTGCCAGTAACTACGAAGCACAGCTGCAGATGTACACGTAAAGCACTGAAGCAAACTGAGACAAAATTCTTTTCGCGAAAAGTTCATGTTCCTAGGAATAACAAAAGCCAAGTGACTTGCACGAATGAGATAGTTCACACTGAAAATAGGTACTACGGACATGCTAAAAGATTAAAAAACGCACAATGTAATTCATTTGTACGTTTAAAAAAAAATTGAAAATTATGAAAATTTATTTTATATATGGTACTTAAAAAAGGACAAAATTACTTTGTTCTGTTTTTAATACTTTACCACGTGACCCATGATACATTATTTCAGTGTAAATTATTTCATTCTAGTAAGTCATGTTACGAGACCTCAATTTTCAGAGAGGGCTAACATCAGTCAACCAAAAAAGGGCATAAATATATGTTATTTATAAAAATTAGTTTGTTGCTTGCGCTTACAGAACACATCTTCAGGTACTTTAGTAACGATTTGGACTTTTTTTTTTTTTTTTAGTTAACTTTCAGGGGTAATTTTTTTCGTCCGAGGTTGGTATATTCCATCCTGACAAAAACCATAATAAAAAAAAAAGCTCACTCGTTGAGGCAATTGTGCTTGCGTGTGAATCGGCCTCGCTAGGATTACTCGCGAGGTTGCTAAACAGCGTTTAATAACGGTCGTAAAATCGTATACACAAATTTAGGTGTCCGGCGAAACTTTGGCAATAACGTGAGGGAGAAGTGCTGGGGGGTAGCTCAGGAAGGATATGTCTCTGCCGGATGTGAAATTGCTCGCTGTGGTCTCCGAGGGAACGTCGCAGAAGGGGAAGGGGGAAGTTGCCCGGCCCGGGCAGCTCCCTGGGGGGACATTCCCGAGCTGCTGGATAGGAAGCAGGGGGTCGGCCGGCGCAGCTGTTACAGGAAGTCTGTGACACGACGCCAGGCGTCCCAGCACCCCCTGCGTCCAGCCATCCTCACCCCTCCCTTCCCCAAATATAACCATACGTGCAACCGCTACCGCCCGCCAAGGCCGTTCATTGGCACTTACGAAAACCTTACAGTACTCGATCTACTCGGTACAGTAGACATTACTCTAAAATCTGACAATAACCTCGCGCGATAAAAGTTTTTCGGCCCGCAATAACTCTAAATATCGCCGGATCCACGCAGAGGTCAATCCTGTTTCGGAAGCATGATAGATAACCAGCAGCAGACAAAAAAAAACAGGAAAGTACGCGTAAAAAGTAAACAAACACTGGATTCTGCGTCTGTGTATACAAAATAAAATTAGTTTTAAGGTGTTTCAATGCATGTTCACGAAAAAAAAAAAAAAAACTGTGTCTGAAATAAAGTATCTTTGTTGGACGAGAAGTCTGGAGAAGTTTATTACGCAAAAATGTCACCAGAAGAACATATTTTAGGTACTGAATAAATTATATTATTAATATTGATAGCGCCATCTAGACACGTAAATTTCTAACATTTTCAATTTATTTGTATATCGTATACTTTCGATTATACAAAAAGCAGTGGTACAGTATACTGTGCATTAATAGTATGCAACTGTAATGCCACATACGTATATTTACCAGTACAAAAATATTCTGCACTTTTCTATCCTCGTCTTAAAATACAGGTCTGCCAGATCGGTGACTGAAAGATAGCGCTTCGGCAGAATTTGACGCATTTTTTTAAATAGTCCGCCAACATAGGTCTACTACTCGTCGTGTTCATGTACGCTCAGGAAAACCCGTTAAACATATAACGACTGAGTAGATCCGAACACGTGACCAACACTACTGAGTAGATAATACCTACTACGTTTTCGTAGCGCCTCAAGTGTGAACAGTATTCCATACTAATGCTGTTAATGCGGAAGTGTGTTTGTTGGTTTGTCCTACTTTCATGCAGTGACGGAGCAACATTACTTTTGCTGTGGGATAGTTTATAGGCTGTAGAGGGACACACGCTACTTTTTATCCCGAAAAAATGCACAGTTCCTGTGGAATAGATATGGAGTGTAATTCTGTAATTACTTATTGCTAAAATGGGTGAAAGGATTTTGATGAAATTTAGTATGAAAGTGTTTTAGGTCTTAGAATAATAACAGTATCCAAAAAACACACGGTCCCTGTGGGATACGCAGGAAAGTTTTTTTTTTTTTTGTTTGGTTTGTCCTTTCACACTGCAACGAAGCAACGGATCGACATGATATTTTTCATATAGATAGTTTATGGGCTGGAAAGGGCTGTAGGCTACGTTATATCCCGTAAAAATGCACAGTTCCTGTGGGATAGATATGGAGTGTAATTCTGTAATTACTTATTGCTAAAATGGGTGAAAGGATTTTGATGAAATTTAGTATGAAAGTGTTTTAGGTCTTAGAATAATAACAGTATCCAAAAAACACACGGTCCCTGTGGGATACGCACGAAAGTTTTTTTTTTTTTTTTGTTTGGTTTGTCCTTTCACACTGCAACGAAGCAACGGATCGACATGATATTTTTCATATAGATAGTTTATGGGCTGGAAAGGGCTGTAGGCTACGTTATATCCCGTAAAAATGCACGTCTTCTGTGGGATAGATCTGGAGCGTAATACCGTAATTATTAATTGTTAAAATGGCTGAACGACTTTAGATGAAATCTAGTATGAAGGTGTCTTCGGTCTTATAACACAGTGCACACTTTTTATCCCGAAAAAAATATACGGTTCCTGTAGGATACATATTGAGCATTTGACATAATTATGTAATTCCCCTTTCACATATATACTCGAATAAACGGGTTTTGATGAAATTTGGTATAGAGATTTCCCTGGCCCTGAAAAAAACACATGAAAAACTTTTTAATCCCAAAAATAATGCACAGTTACTGAGGCATTTACGTTTAGTCTAAATGTAATCAAATTTGGTGTTTAGGTGCTTGTTTGTTTGGTTAATATATATATAGTTATGTATAAAATAGTGACACTATACCCGATAAACATTAATACTAAGCTCCGTAATGGTTACCATATTTGGATATGTATCCTGTGTTCTATACAGCACTTATTATTCTTATTGTTTTTAATACAATGACACGAGTTAACAGCACGTAATTTTTTACTTACGATTTACATACTTCATGTTAGTTTATATCCATGTTTTAGGTACGGAATTAATTTAAGCAATATACATTTACATTATAAATGCATATTCATAATGTCTCATTTTTAATTCTGTAATACATGCGAGTAAAGCCGCAGGCAACGGTTATTCCATTTAAAAGATTAAACTGACTAATGTGTAAACTATGACAATAAACGTACTGTGTAATATGTTACGTTATTTATATTGTTTATTTCACCCTAACGCTTGACCTACAACTTTGTGTGCAGAAGCATTCGAATGTAGGGTAATTTTGCCCTGTAGTTTTTGTCAACTGAGCACTAATCCATGGGCACAGAGTATTGGAGATCTGTTGACGAAATTCCCTGTATGTTTGTATGTGCATATATATATATATATATATATATATATATATATATATATATATATATATATATATATATAAACTACGCGAGCAAAGCGGTGGGTATAATCTAGTCATTCGATATATATATACGAAAAAGTGGTAGTTCTGTAGATATTACTAGTAACTATACCTTCTACTTATATTCCCATTAAGTTATGTCAAAATTTGCTTGTTGCGGACTCATACATCCAACTAAAATCAACAGACTTATTGAGCTGCAGTAATTTACGCTAAAATTAAATGACACGGGTTATTTGCAAAATGTAGTAAAAACGCAAAATAAAATAGTTTTTTTGGTTAAAAACGGCTGCAAAGTTAGTAAATATCATTCATTTTCTGCGATTTTTTAAAATACGAAATCATTGTGTCTGTGCTTTTATGACTTGATATTAAGTAACGACGCTTACAAAAGGATCAAAGCAATAAAACACCAAGTACTTAATTTTATTATATTATAAAAACCGAAATTTTAATTCTATTTTCAGGGTAGCGTTACTCCCCCATGTTCGCTTGACGGACAAATTGAAAACATATTTCTCTCTCATTAGTTATTGCCGGGCAAAACTATCACACTCAGATCTAACTCACCCTTATAATTTATATTTTCCCACCATTCGGTCTGATTACTACTTAGATACTTTCAATCACGTTAAGAATTTTTTTCCAGCAAATATACGTAAAAATATAAATAATAATTTATAATTGAATTTTACATCGGTAATTAGAGATAAACACCTATTTTTTTTTGTTTCTACCACAATTAGAAAGGTGGAGCCGAATTCGACCTGCGTAGTAACTGGAATTTAGAACAGAAGGGTATCCCTGAAGAATTTGGTGAATATCAAACAGCTACAGATTTACAAATAGAGAAAATATGCATAAGCACTATTTATAGTTTTATGTGCGTAGATACATATGTGTGTGTGTATGTGTGTGTCTATATATATATATATATATATATATATATATATTTATTTATATATATACACACACACACTCACATGCACACACTCACACAGGGTGTCCAGAAACAAATGTATAATAAGCAAGCACACAACGCGTATCTTGAGCTAAAATGGAGACGAAAATGTTAGTGACAAAATGTTGTACGAAGACATTTTATACGCACAATGTGGCAACATAGCCCTGCAGTTAGTCCCCTCTTGCGCTCCAGTCCAGATATATTACTATCTTACTTATCTTACTACTGCTCTGCTGCTGTTCTGACTTGCATAATGGGTCCAGGTTAAAATCCGAGCAGACCAAACATGATTGATTCTATGTTTACTTGGCGTAAAATACATGAAATAATAGTACCTGGTCTCCGTGGAGCGCAAGAGGGGACTACCTCCGTGCAGTGTTGCTACATTGCGCACGTAAATGTCGTCGTATAACATTTTACCACTTATGTTTCCGTCTGTTTAGCCCAGAATTCGCTTGGTGTGAGTATTATGCGTTTCTTTCTGTGCATATATATATATATATATATATATATATATATATATATATATATATATATATATATATATATACTAGCAGTCCCCCGCGGCTTTGCTCGCGAGTATTATTCGTAACTGATAATATTTACTTTAATTGAAAAACCTCTTTGTACACAAGATTGGTACTTCAGTCATCAAGTGTTAGAATGTCCAAGCGACTAGTTGAACT
>PNEQ01129515.1:0-24974 GCA_003012365.1 Medauroidea extradentata
TCCAGTGAGTGAGCATTTGAACATTTGACGATGTAGCGCAGGAGTCCGTGAGCGTTTTTACGCATGTCCGCCATTGGTTCGGAGTCCGCAAGGTCACGTTTAATAAATAATGACCCGATCGAAATAGTTTCCAACATGTACATGACTTAAAAATCCAACCTCTCCTCAGTTGAATCCGCGAAATTTCCGGGGCTCTACTAATAGGATGTTTTTAACCGTCTGTGCCTTGGGATTCTACCCGCAAATCGCAGGCGTGTGCAGAGCCGCAGTGACGTTGTTATAATTGCAGGGTCAAATGAAACCATCTTTGCACAGACAATAAATTTCCAATAACCACTAAGCATAGTTATATTATTAAGGCATTAAAACAAGTTAATGCACAATTACTAATTTTTTTTACAAAAGTCAGAGTCTCTAGCAATGAACCAGAGGAAATGTCATAATAACTCTCATAAAGGTATGGGCGTCTCCAGGCCATCAGGAGTTAGTTCCAATGGCGAAGGGGTAAAAAGGGGAGGGCGGCGGTCACAGGAATTAGAAAAAAAAAGCTGAAAACATACTTAAATTCAGAAAATAGTTCATATGGTTTACAAAAGACCCGTGATTTCCTGTGTATTTATAATAACGACCCACGATTTAAATGTTTCAGTAAATACAACTGCACAAGACAATGCTTGATTATGAAGTTAAAAAAAATTACATGTACTCAAAATATATCTGCACAGCTTCATAGGTATATATAATACAGAAATGTGATGGAAATTGTATATTTGATGATAATAATAAGGATAACATATTCCCAACAGCTTTAAGCACCTCAGAAGTATAGTGTGACTCAAATAAAACAAGAACAAATGTTCCAATTTTCCAGTGACCGGGGAGAAAGGGATGTGGAGGGGGGGGACCCTTATTGACACCCATGCACAAAAGTACACTTTTTGGCTTGAGAGACTGTAATAATAATAACAGCAGCGTTGGCAACCTTGAGTAACATGATAGGATCGTACTTTTCCCCCAAAAAAGTTTATACATAGCTTTTTAATAATCATACGTTAACAAAAAAAAAAAAAAGAAGCAAACATTTTCTGAAGGATTTTGAAAATGGAGATAAGACTTTTAAAAAAGTAATACCATTTTTGCATACAAAGAGAAGAATTATCAGGCTGTAGAACTGAAGTATACAGACGTAAGAAGCGCAAAAAATAACAGATTGAAATTCGCTATATATATATATATATATAGGATATGTGTGTGTGTGTGTGTATATATATATATATATACATATATATATATATATATATATATATATATATATATATATATATATATATATATATATATGTATGTATATGTGTGTGTAAACAATTGTGCATAAATGTGGGAGACTGTTCAAAAAACAGCATCAAAGTACCCTTCTTACAACAGATGCACACTGACCAAAGTCTGTAAATTTTAGCCGTTTCTGAACTAGTTTCGTTCCTGCATTCCCACACCAATTATATTCTGCTGTGCTCGGAAATGGTGACGACTGACGATCGTATAATTAGCGTACGATCCGATGGTTGTGTCATAAATAGTACAAGACACGAAATTATCGTATTTGTACGATCAGGATCGCACGGTTGGCAACGCTGTAATAGCAGTCGGGAATGAGGGTCACGTGTTGCGCTGGATGAGTCACATGACACGCGGCATCTGTGGGTGTGGGTCATACAATTGACGAATTAACATCCTCCTTTCATTCTTTCTTTTTTACTTGCCTTATAATCCAGAGCGCTTGACCGGGAGAGTGTAAGAGGTCAGTTTGAACCGAGATACTCTGAGCTTCGTGAGGGTTTTCTTCGAACTTCCGGTGTACCCTCTTTGCGAGGAAAACAATTCTACGGGCTGTTAAGAGTGCGTGGTAGATAAATAAACGTTGAAAACATCAATTGATTTCTACGCTTTTTTCGAAGCCAATATGGATAAAATACAGTATTAGAGTAAAAAAATTATACAGTATTAGAGTAAAAAAAAGATGATTACATGTCTCCTTGAGCAAGAGGATTGCTCCTGGTGGAGACTGACAACTTGCATATTTCAACAGAAGGCAGAGGTAGATAATACTTGATGAACACTTGAGATCAATACATAATAGCACATGAGATCAATATGTAAGAGCACATGAGATCAAAAACAAAGAGCACATGCGATCAATACATAAGAACACATGAGATCAATACATAAGAACACAAGATACCAATACATAAGAACACATGAGATCAATACATAAGAACACAAGATACCAATACATAAGAACACATGAGATCAATACATAAGAGCACTTGAGATCAATACATAAGAGCACAATACCCAATGACAATCCTAGATATTGGTATTTGCCAACTTTATGAGTAAATATTTATCCAGAATTACTAATTCGTTACGCGTGATCTCTTGCGCCGCAGTTGAATGCACGAGGTTCCAGCGTCAGAAGTTCGTAACACTGGAAACAATGTTGTTTAAAACGTTGGCTGAAACTATGTTCTAGGATTTCTATTGATTAATTTTCGCAAATTGGCTTCAAGAAACCTACAGTCATAGATCAATGCTTTTATCGTTGAAAGATGTACCACGCCCTCTTAAGGGTGTTGTAGAGGGGAAAAATTACAATTATATATTTGTATGAAATAAAGTTAGTTCTATAGACGTTACTTGAAAGCACATTTTCCTCACACGGAAAAAAATAGCTCAACCAGTTTTCCCATAATGGCATTTCAAAGTCAAAATTTGCATATTTTTTACTTCATACCATACTTCAAAACCAGTAAACATAATAAAATGGGGGGAAAAGTCACATCAAAACCACAGTCTACGGCTTGAAGCATATAAAAACCCACTACAAGAAACGTTTGTATAGAAAAAAATCAAAATTTTGCGAATTTTTTGTTACTTTTAGCAATTTATTTCAATAGACCGTGGCACGTAGTTTTGATGTGATTTTTTTTTTCAAATTCATTATGTTTACTGATTTTAAGTTTTTGTGTGAAGTAAAAATACGCAAATATTGACTTTGACACGACAGTATTGGAAAACTGTCTGGGCTAACTTTTTTTTCGTAAGAGGAAAATACACTCACCTGCAATATCTACAAAACTAACCATATTTTATACAAAACATAAAATTACGATTTTCCCCGCTAGGACGCCCTAAGATTCCACTGTACCACTGATGTGCAAAAGTTTGTTTTTAAGCCGTAATATTTGTTTTGGAGCATAAATTTAAAAATGTGTTTAGGTAAAACCAGTTTAATATATACATACTTCAACATTTTTATGCTAAATTTAATTTACACGTCAAATTCAATGGGTAAACCGTGTGAGGACAATATGGTAATTTTTTTTACTTACTGTTTATGAATTGCATTTCACAAGTAATGCAGATTTAGCGCCAAAATGTTAAAGAACATATAGCCTACATAAAATTGGTTCTAACTGAACACGTTTTTTATTTACACTGTAAAACTAATATTACGACTTGAAAACCTAGAATTGATATATCAAGGATATAGTGGAATATTAATTGCAACGTGGGCATTTTTCAAGGCACTGGAAATAATTTGATATCAGCTATTTCGTATAATTTTTTCTTAGTAAAGATATTCTATAGGTTGGAACCCCTAATTTTCATGAAATGAATGTTGGCCATCATTGTTACGGTGTCTTACGTGCACACACTGCTTCACGGTTATTTGTGAAGTGATGTCTCTCATTTGACTTTGCCAATCACAATAACGTTACTACAACTTCACAAGCCTGTGATTCGACAGTAAAACCCCAAGACACGCCAGAGCTAAGACGTCCAATCACTGATTATGTAGCAGAGCTGCAGATGTGCACAAGTCACAGAACAAAGTGGGGCAAATTCTTTTCGCGAAAATTATGGGTCCCTAGGAAGTGTCAAATAAGTCAAAGAGCAAGCCACTGTCGCACGCGTTGTCTTGTTAGGCGCAATAAACTGGCCACTCACTGGAGCGGCAGCAAATGAACAAGTATAGCCTGTTCACTTTAATCTGAGCACTCACCACAACTTATAATTAGGGCCACGATTTTGTCGCGAAAAGATTTTTGCCCCACTTTGTTTCAGTGACTCACGTGCACATCGGCAGTTCTGTTTGAAGGTTATTGGCAGCGTGTCTTTGTTCAGACACGTTTCTCATTTGACTGCACCAATCAGAATAATATTATTGTGAGTCTGTACGTCTATAATTTGCCAAGGCAAGTGGTAGTAAACTCATCCAATCACAGACGACGTAGCAGAGCTGCAGGTGTCCACATGACGCATCGAAACCAAATGTTGCAAAAATCTTTTCGCCATAAAATCGTGGCTCTACTTATAATAAATAACAAGTGTATTTTATTGAGCCAAAATATATTAAATATTGAGGGAGGTGGAACGTTTATAATGGTTTTTAGTTACATGGAAGTTAAAAATGTTAAAGATGACTGCGAAATGGTTGAAAGAAAACTTTAAGCAGTGCTCACTTTATCATGAACAGCCTATAGCTAAGGACAGAGTGTATATACGACTGTGGAGTACAGCCGATAGGTCGTTGAATCCACGAAACATTCGGGTCTCTGGTTTAAGTAATTATGTATACGTACACTCTTAAAAAAATTGTAAAGTTTACAAAGATCTTATTTGTACTTTTACAAATCCTTATAGAAGTACAAAGATTTCCTTTGTAAAATCATTAGTTTATGAAGTTACAAAGGTAACTTTGTAATACTACAAATTTAAATTAATTTTTTTCTTATTTAAAGAACAACTACATGACTATTCCTTGTAATTTTACAAACATATATTTTGTATTTTATTACAAGGACAATCATTGTAGTTTTACAAGGGATTTCTTTGGCAACTGAGTTTCAAAGATTTTCTTTGTAAAAGTACAAACATTTTTTACAGTGTAGAGACCTGAAAAAAATTGGCGGGTCCAGTTACTTGTAGGCTAGTCTTCGAGACTATTTGTGTATACTGGAGCAGAAATCAGCTATTGATTGGCTGCTCGCTGACACAGCGACGACACATTATTGGACCTGCATTTACGTGATCTTTATGACTGGCTTGGGAACATCCACATGAGTCAAACGGCCAGTATCAAAAGTACGTGAACTTGCAGTTGTTTGAATTATAGTCTGTAGGCCTACCCAAAACAAAACACTAATTTTTCAGGTCTCTATGTACAGGGCCAGCAAAACTTTCGCGAATTCAATGACCTGCTTACGAATACTTAAGCCCCGACCATTTGTCCACTAGCTGCTATTCAGCGGAAGAAAAGACGGGGTTGAGTATGCGAAGGACAATGGATTCTAGCACATGGGTAATTGAATTAGAGAAATTTTCCTGGCCCTATTTATGTAACTAACGGAATTTTGTTAATTGTCTTAGTTATTAGCCGAAACAAAAAAAAAATATTTGCAGCAGCGAAAACTATTTTATACAAAACTGTCAAATATATTTGTGGCATCTGCTCACGTTTAAGCTTTTAATAAAAAAAATCACAAAAACAGTGTGAACGAGGGAGGATAGCCTTAAAACAACCCTTTGTGGCATGGTTGCCATATCGAGGGCTGAGATCTTCTTGTAGATAATACTATATCACAGAATATTTAGGAATACAGAAGTGAAACAGCTGGTAGGACAGCGAACTCAGTCACACACGCCAGCAAAATAGCTTCCCTGGCCAGCAACATGGCGGAAATACCTACAGCCAATCAGCGTAAGGTGCTTGTCCTGTTAGCTGGCAGCCAGGCCAGTGGGAAACTTACAGTAACATGCACGAACCAAACAGACACGGGGCTTGTATCAACAAACCCGGACAGCCAATAAGCGGCGAAGTTTGCCCGTATTAAATGAGCCGCCACGTCATTTCATGTCTGTATTACTATCTAGTCTGTGACCATGGTTCGCCACACGTGTGATAGTTTCGTATTTGTGTTCTTGATTGTTACGTGATGCGGGCGAGGACATGAACGGTTTCTGCGCTAAAGATGACTGGTCCGTGGTGACGTCACCATCAATTGCCCTGGTGTCCCCTACGAAGGAGCTTGTAGGGGGGGGGGGAATAGACCCACATGTAGTAATTAACACTGCTGTTTAATGAATGAGACTTTCTGCTGCAAGGGGCCCGGCTAAAATAAAGAGGAAGTCAACGGACCACCCGCGCCACGTCATCTGGCGTTTACGAAAAATGTTAAGGGTTTCATACAATTAAAAACTTTAAGCAATAAGATTTTAGCCATAGAACTTAGAATGGATGGGTTCAAATCGAATAATACACAATTTCGGCAGTGGAAATCGTATGTTTAACCAATCTCAGTAGTCAGTCCATTAGTCCATGATACCATTCGTACTTCACTCTATAACCACCACCTTGATTTAACGTATAAAATACACACAAGACGGTTTTTGAATGAAAATGAATTTAATTTGCTTAAAAAAAAAACGATTTTAACAGTAAATAACAACAGAGCATCGTTTATATGTTTCACAGTGATTATTTCCTTAATATTTTACTTACTGTTTGTTCTTAACCATAGCCTTACATATAACCCGAGTACAGATAAAAATTAAATATTCTAAACCTATTCATATTGACTGAACATAGCGGAGACACCTGCCGCCAATCAGCGTAATGCAGCTGTTCTGCTACTCGACAGCCAGCCCAATAGGAAACTTGCCGTAACATGCAGGAGCCAGACAGACACGGGGCTGGCATCAAGAGCCTTGGGCAGCCAATGAGCGGCGAACAATGAAAGAAAAGTATTGTTTTCGTTACCACAATTCTGTTAAAATAGGGACAACAGTCCAGATTTGCTGCCTGTACTATCTGGACTGTGCTTACAAAAATTTCTGTAGAAGTAACAGTATAATTTGTAGAAGGAACAAAAGATTCTCTTGCTTTTATAAAACATATTGTTACTTCTATAGAACACATTGTTGCAGGAGCAATTTATATTGTACCAGCAAACATACTGGACTGTTGTCCCTATTTTAACAGTAGTATTGTGCCTACAACAATATTTTTATTTCAGTGAAGTTCGCCCGTATAAAACGAGTCACCGCGTCATTTCACGTCTGTATTACTATTTAGTCTGTGGTTCGGTGATATACTTCTGACACAACGCAGCTGTCTGCAGACCAATAACTGTCTTCAAATGTTACAATATCGGGTTTCTTATTGACTCAGTCAAATAGGGTAGCAGCTCCATAGGCGCAACTATAATGGACATTTGGGGAGGGCACAATTCTGTGAATACTGTTATACTCAAGCTACCCCTACCAGTAATCAGTAACGTAGTCAGAATTTATGAATTTCAGATGGGGGAAGGATGGCTACCCTCGAATATTATAAAGGACAACCCACCACATCTTCAAGCGGGGGGTCCTCCCCCGGGAAATTGTCGGATTTCAAGGTGCAAAATAGTGCAATTTTAGCAGTTTTCATTGCTAAACATGGAACATTCTATTGGTACCAGTAATTTTTAAGACCTTGGTTCGTTATTTATTTGGGGGTGGGGACGTACCCTAGTACCCCCACCCCTTTTTAGTTAAGCCTATGAACTGCTCTAAGTACAAACTAAAGCCAGCAATATTCCGGTCCAGTTTTCCTGCGATAAACATCATCTCCTGTAGTAATAGTTAAAAGCATCCGATTGTTGACAATGAAGCAGAACTGCAGATGCACGGAAACAAATTGGTACCGAAATATTCTTACCAAAACGTATGTATAGCTACTTATGCCTATAGCCATCGATTTTTGCACCGTGTTTCAATGCCTTATGTGAACATACGCAGCTCTACTTCACGGTTATTGGCGACATGCCTTAGGACAGAGACATATCTAAGCTGTCTGAGCGACACCACAAACACATATAGGCGGTTCGGAATAAAGTAACTTTCCGCGCGCAACGTCTCAACGATGGGAAATGTCTAACCACTCTGGACACGTCACTTAATGCTTGCGCCTTTAAGATAAATTGTGCATTCGATAGGAACCTATATAGTTTCACCAAAAAAACGTTTATTAACTGTGTAAAACATAGTTATGTAAAATTTTGTTAATTTTATTTCAGTATTGCTGTAATTAAATAGGAAAATACACGGAACTACTTACTGCAATTCGCTGCCAACCATACAAGCAGTAAGGTAACTAGTGTTAACGTTGAATCATATGCAGTAACGGCTAGTGACTTTTTTCAAAGGTTAAATCTTTAGTGCTCACTTTATTCCGAACGACCTATACACGATTGAAAACTTTGGCATTTGACATTAACATTTGACTTGAGCTTTCAATACATGGCTTCTTATGGAGTCGTACACAATGGCGTCGCCAAAGCTAAAGTCGAGCAGCCTTGATTTTACGTTTCCGATAAATTGAAACCTAAAGTCAAAGTCAAGATGGCCGTTCGCAAAGAACCAGCTGATTACGTGTGCTAGAACAAAAAAAAAAATGTTTATTTCTGAGCACAGTTTGGTTTTATAGTTTTGGGATTTCGTGAAAAAGTAAGTTTTTTTTTAATGTACCGAAAAACCTGATAAGTAGTGTTGGAGAAGTATTCGTAAATGAACTTAAAGTTGCGTCAATAGATGGCGTTGCTTTTGTTCTGAAAAATGTTATAATAAATTAAAACAATATAAATGCTTGGGTTTATTACTTTATTATCTACGTGATATGTTTTACGATATATATATATATATATATATATATATATATATATATATCATTATTTAAATCATAATATTTCCGTGTTACAAAAACAGATTTCCAATCGTTTTTCAACTGTCGTTACTTTAAATTTACAGTTGTATTGTGTATTGGTAAAATACATAAAGTAACGGAAACGTAAAATAAAATGCTAAACTATTCAATTGTGTACGAAGCAGAGCAAGGTATTGAAACATGTTCCAAAAATCTTTCACGAAAATAAGGTCTCCCTACACATAAGGTATTGAAACAAATTACTGCAATCGGAAGCGGCTCACCATATGCGTGTATTCTCCTTCTACTTTATAAACTTTGTTAGTTTATTTAATTATTTCTCCCCTTGTTACTTCACATACTACGTTTAGGGTAAAACTTCAATCGAGATTGCATCTGCAGTGGAGCCAACTGAGTGAAGGTATAGCGAACGTGGATTGACGAAATGTGTTTTTGGTAAATATTACAATCCAGATGTAACTGTAAACAAGAGTGAAGAAGGGGTCAACCTGGACTGAAAACGTAATAATGCGATCTATCGGCGACAATACGAAGCAGATAACAGATGACGTACGAAAAATAAGTGTTGCTCCAAGTAAGGCTTTTCTTCAAGAGATGTACCACTTGTCCCGTTTCACTTCACAGCAAAAAAAAAAAAAAAAAAAAAAAAAAAAAAAAAAAAAAAAAAAAAAAAAAAAAAAAAAAAAAAAAAAAAAAAAAAAAAAAAAAAAAAAAAAAAAAAAAAAAAAAAAACTGTGGAAACCAGTTTCCAAAAAAGTTTTTTGTAACACTACGAAAATATTTCGTAAAATTTACAAATTTTTTCGTATATTTACAAACATTTCTGTAAATCTACAAACAAATTTTGTATACTTACAGCTAATATCTGGTTCATTTTACAATAATTGCTTGTAGTGTTACCAAAAATTTTTGGAAATGTTTTGTAAAATGTTAAAGGTCTCCTAGGTTTATTTTGTTTCAATTCAAAAATCTGCTCATTAGCATTATTTTACTAGTTCCCAAAGTTGTTTACGATATTTGTAACCACTTTAAAAGGTTTCTGACATCTTACTTTTATTATCTGACTGATAATGTTCTGATATTACGTTACAAGAATTTTCTTGTAAATGTACACATTTTTTTACTGTGTTTATAGAAGTCGATTCACTTTACAAATACTTGCCTTTAGCTCTTTCTGTTTGATTATAATGTGGTCTCTGTTATTATTTAACCTTAAGGCAATGATCTTCCATTCATTTCAAACAATTGCAAATAATTCGAATATTTTTTAACCAAATTTTTTGAAAAAATTTGAGACTGTGTACAGTTACACGATAGACCTACACAATTTTGCCAGATCCTTCATTAAAATAACGTACCGTTTGCTGCCAAAAAAATATTTTGCTTCATTTTGGCTTAGTTTGACAACTTAATATATGATATTTCAGGGGCGAAAATCTAAAAATTCGTTTGATGTATTACAACAGAAAAATTCGGGTACAAACGATGATGTATAAGTGTTAAGAGTGCCATAATGAATTTTTTACATATGTATTAATTTGCTTTAAAAAAATAATTTCGAAAACCACTGCAAAACTAAAGAGCGAGGCCTTAATTGTAACACATAACATAATATGGCGGCAACTTGTACCTGTACATTTTCTTTTCAGTCCAGACTGTGTTTACAGTAAAATATCAATCCAGATTCTTCACTCCAGTCCACCTCAACAAGCGGAGTGGATTTTCTCGCTTCACTCCTACTTCAATCCACAACAAAGTATTTATAGTATCACCACAGTCTGGACTGCTCAGTCCACTACAGGTTCAATCCGGACTGAAATGTTACCCTGAACGGCTTGATACATAGTACTTAGTCTTCGTTTGTGAGAGGAATGGAGCTAAGAACTCACGGTAGCGACACACGCCCGTGTGCAGGCGTGTTTACAAGCTGCAGCCGGCTCGGCGCCATTTGGTCGCCCCGCGTCCCTGGCACACGTGCAGCACAGATGTGCCTGCCGCGCGACTTTCGCCTTTACGCTACCGGTCTCGCACAGTTCCGCCTCCTCGCTCCATACCGGTACTGCCAACTCAGTTGATTCCCAAATAAATCTGCTCTTTTAGGATGAAAATTTAGTTTGAAAAACGAATTGGCTGGAGCTAGTAGTAGGTACTACAAATCATAATTATTTTAATATAGTTCTTACTTAAATATTATTAAAATTAAATGTGGGCAAAGGAATATTTTTAAATACCTTTCGCTGAAATCACATGTATAAAAATTGCCCAGGGATGCGAAAAAAGACAATCGTGTTTTTTTTCTAAACAAGTAGGCAAGGCCTTTTGAATTAATTTGTGTTTTGCTTTATAGAATCCTACAATTTTCAATTTGCTCCACGATCTCTTACTTAGTTATTATGGTTTCAATGACAAATAATATTATAATCACAGTATATAGCTTAAAAATTAACTTTCTTTTGGGAACACGTAAGAATAAAACAAACAGTGTGTTTGCATGGCTTTCGCAATGAGTCGCCACTTGGAAGCGCTCTAGGCTAGTAATAAAGAAGAAACAGATTACCATCTATGATTAGAGAAAGTGGAAAATAGCGAAAACATGTAGCACCTTGTTTGACGACAATCATTTGAGACGGATCAAAATATTACAGAAAAAAATAAATACCATCAATAGAGGTACGTCAATTTCGCGGATTCATCTGGCAGCAGCCTAGACTTGTCAGTCCTATACACCCACTAGCCACAATCGATTATATATTGGCTTATAACCGTACAAGCAGGTAGCAAGCGATAGAACTTGGCATTATTTCCTTATTTACTACTGGCTTGCAGTAGTAAACGCGTTTGGTAACAGCCGCCAGCAAGTCACGGACATGACAATGAAGTATACATAATTGGCGTTCAACCTGACCTGGAATGTATCTGCGAAATTTACGTACCTCTAACCATCAATATCTGTCTACCAGAATGGTTCGGTTAAATGCGACAACACGAATAACAAGATAACAACATAACATACGTATAGGGGTCACAGTGGTCTCGCCTCTCACCTAGGCGATCCGGGTTTGATCGCCCTAGGGTTCGGTCCCGGATTTTTCGCATGTTGGGAACGTGGCAGACGTCGCCGTTGGCCGGTGGGTTTTCTCGAGGAACTTCCGTCGCTACTTCTCACTCGAAGACGTTAAAAGAGTTCCAGATGGAGCATGTCGCCGGAAATTGTAACCAAATAAACGCATGACGTGGCTACGAACAATATGGCCGACTAATTAAAAAATTGAGGAAATATTAACTAGGAGGTGTGTAAAAAGGGCTAAAATATAGAGAGTTCAACCTAAAACATCAATTAAAGAGCATAATACTATAATTTACCTTAAACACCAGTCTGATGTGTACTTTTGAGGTTAAAGCAGTATCACAGACTAAATAGTAATACAGACGTGAAATGACGTGGCGGCTCGTTTGATATAGGCGAACTTGGCTGCTTATTGGCTGCTCGAGGCTGTAGACTCCAGCCCAGTGTCTGTTTGGCTCCTGCATGTTACTACAGGTTTCCTATTGGCCTGGCTGCCGACTATCAGAGCAGCTGCCTCACGCTGATTGGCAGTAGGTGTTTCCGCCATGTTGCTCGCCAGGGAAGCCATTTTGCTGGCGTGTGTGACTGAGTTCGCCTTCCTGCCGACTATTTCACTTCTGTATTCCTAAATATTCTGTGGCAGTATGCCGGCTGGCTAATATCAGCTGACTACCCACTACACTCATCTGACCCTCACGAAGGTAATTCTACTACAGATTAGAAAGATCAACGTTCAAAGTTTGCTACAGGGAAAATTTCTGCCGCTTGAGCGCTTGTATCGGTAATGGGTGCATACTGACCAATTGAAAGAGCTTTCCTGAATTTTAAGTTACATAAAGTTGACAATTTGAAACACGAAATTGGTTTATTTTCACTTTAAATTAAGTTAAATGACTTCTGTAATTTTAAAGCTTATTTAAATTTAATTCTTTAGAGTTTCGTATTTTTCTGGTCCACATGCGATAGCAGCGAAACTAGCGGCGGAAATTTTTACCTGTGCCAAACTCTCCCATAAGAAAACACATTGTATTTCTAACCTGTAGTAGAATTAACTTTACCTTTATCTCGTCCATTCCTCGGACGACAGGCACGTCTCGCTAGTCCAGCATAGATGGCCCAACCTTCCAACCGGCTATCTCTCACCCACAGCGCGACTCTGGCGGAAGGCGAGAACATGTAGTGAATTTTCATTTTCGACATAGGACTCGTAATACTAACTACTAGCAAGCAGACAAATTTTCCCGCGATATATCACACTCTCTACCAATGACACGCCTGAAACACGTCTCGGCAGGGCCATGAGTTTTTCGAGAAAATAATTTTACCCCGCATTGTTTCAGTGCCTTACGTGCACATGCTTCGCTGCTATTGGCAGCGTGTCTTCGTGAAGTGACGTCTCTCATTTGACTGTGCCAATCAGAGTGAGGTTAGTGGAACACCACAAGTCTATGATTTGTTGGTAGAAGCTCAAGACACGTGAGATATAAGACATACAACCACTGACTGTGAAGCTGAACTGCAATTGTGGATGCAAGTTACTGAAGCAAACTGGGGCCAACTTCTTCACGCGAAAATTTCATGCATCTACCTCTCAGTAGGGACACAGAATATTTAGGTATACAGAAGTGAAATAGCCAGTAGAACGGCGTACTTAAATCACTAGAGCCACGATTTTCTGGCGAAAAAATTTTGCAACATTTGGTTTCGATGCGTCATGTGCACACCTGCAGCTCTGTTACATCGTCTGTGGTTGGATGATTTTACTCTCACTTGCCTTGGCAAATTATAGACGTACAGACTCACAATAATATTATTCTGATTGGTGCAGTAAAACGAGAAACGTGTCTGAACATGGACGCGCCGCCAATAACCTTGAAACAGAACTGCCGATGTGCACGTGAGACACTGAAACAAAGTGGGGCAAAAATCTTTTCGCGACAAAATCTTGGCCCTATTAATCACACATGCCAGTAAGATGGCGGATACGCCTACTACCAATCAGCATAAGGCAGCTACCTTGCTAGCCGGCAGCCAGGCCAATATGAAACCTGCCGTAACATGCAGCAGCCAAACAGACACGGGGCTGGAATCAACAACCTCCAGCAGCCAATGAGCGGTGAAGTTCACCCGTATCACAAGAGACGCCACGTTATTTCACGTCTGTATTACTATTTAGTCTGTGAAAGGAACTTGAAAAATTCGGGTTTTGTTTTGGGCACGTACCAGTGGCGGCTCGTGGGTTGTTGCCAGGTAGGGCTGCAGTTGCCAAGAGCTGTACAGGATTGTGCGCTGGTTGACTCTGCAGCCTCTGACACGCTGATGTGCAGGTGCCCCTTACTACTGAGTGGTCACAATACATCTAGTAGCAGGCAAATATTTCATGGCCTTTGGTCTACGGCGCGTTCATCAAGAGTGTACAGTTCCGACTATCTGCAGCCCCACCTGGCTACATCCCACGAGCCGCCACTGGTACAGACTATAATGCTAACAACTGTAAGTTCATGTACTTTCGCTACTGGTCCTTTGACTCATAAGAATGTTCCCGAGCCGGTAATAATGATCACAATGGTGTTATGCAGTAAGGGCATTATCAACATTCAAGTCTGTTTTCAATTTAATTTTTTAGACATATGTTAGATATTGTCTATGTTACGTGTTACAAAATAATTAAATATAAACTGTATAGTGAAATAGTATATAGTTTTATTGGATAAAACAGCGATTCCTAGGACGTGTAATAATTTTTTTTAGAAATATTCACAATTTGTTGATAAGGCCCTTACTGCATAACACCATCGTGCAGACCCAATCATTTGGCGTCTCTGTGTCAGCGAGCAGCCAATCAATAGCTGGTTTCTGCTCCAGTACACAAATAGTCTCGAAGGCTAGCCTTCAAGTCAGAGATCCCGCAAATTTTTCAGGTCTCTACCACAGACTAAGTAGTAATACAGACGCGAAATGACGTAGTGGCTCATTTGATACGAGCGAACTTCACCGCATATTGGCTGCCTGAAACTGTTGATACCAGCCCCGTGTCTGCATGTTTGGTTCCTGCATGTTACGGCAGGTTTCCTATTGGTAGAGCCCACGATTTTTGGTGAAAATAATTCTGCAACAATTTGTTTCAATGCCTTATGTGCACATATGCAGCTCCGCTTCGTGGTCAGCAATTGGCTGTTTTAAATTATCAGCGTCTCGGGGTTTTACCCGCAAATCACAGACGTGTGGTGTCGCAGTAACCATGTCCCTGCTGGCACTAGTCAAATGAGCCACGCCTACATTCTGCCAAAACTGAAGAAGCAGAGCTGCATTTGTGCACATAAGGTATTGAAACAAATTGTTGCAGAATTCTTTTCACCAAAAATCGTGGGCTCTACCTATTGGTCTGGGTTCCGGGACTGATTGGCGGTAGGTGTTTCGCCATGTTGCTGACCAGCGAAGCCATTTTGGTGGCTTGTGTGACTGAGTTCGCACACTGTAAAAAAACTTCCTGAATTGTTTAGGAAGTTATTATCCCAGACGCAGTATGAGACAGTTACCATACTTCTGCCTTGTGAATATGCAAACGTTTACAAATGTTACAATACAAGTCTGGTAACTTCAGTATACATTTGACTGTTTTACAATTATGTTTAGGAATGCTACCATGGGTGTCTGGGAAACTGTTATACCATACCTACTTTCTTAGCACTCCTATACGCACTTCTGGTAAATTTACAAACAATTTTTTAGAGTGCAGTCCTGCGTACTTTTTCAGTTCTGTATTCCTAACTATTCTGTGTCTCTATCTATCAGCCATTGAACTGCTGATATCTTCCAGAACACGTACCTTTGAAGTCTGTGAACGATTCTGCTGAAAGTAATTCTCTCCTATTGCAGTCTGTAAACCCTTTGAATTTTTTCCGGTCTCAAGTAGAGCCTGCTATGTTTATAACATACTGTTAGTTGTTTGGACTACATTTCTGTGTTGTTGGCAACAGTGCTCCACTTAATGTTTCCGTACATGTGATGAATCATCTTGCATGCACTCTTGTGATGTTTACAGACGAGTATAAATGTGCATGTACTTCAACGAATTTAGGGCCACCCAATATTTCTCCGAATAAAAGATTCCACGACAAATATTAATAACACACGAGTACAGATACGACTTTGTGATTAAATGATTTAAGAGCCGTAAACAGCTGGCGCGTGGACCTTGTTGCAGCGGGTGCGTTCCGTATCTCTAGCTGCTGAAAGAAAACTATGCTTCCTTATGTTTGTTATCTAACTATCATCGTTAGAAACATGGATAAGGGGCACGTCAAAACGACTTTAAAAATTTTTTAAAACTATTTTTTAGACTGCTGTTCATAAATAGAGACTGAAAAAATTCGCGGGTTCACTGACCTGTACACTAGACTTCAAAAATATGTGTTTACTGTAGCTAATAACAGCTGCTCATTGGCTGCTCGCTGTAGGTCTAAGTCTGTATTTAGTTGCTTCTTTGTTTTGGCTCGGCGCCCTGTAAGAGGTTTCAAATAAGTCAAGGGCCAACTGCGAAACTTACACGATCTTACAGTTGCTTGAAGACTAGCTTATGTCCAAATGAAAACGCGAATTTTTCAGTTCTCTAATCATAAGACAAAAAAAAACACGCTGGATTGTACTACGCACAGCAATTTTCATCACCACGTTTTTATTTTTTATTTGTACCAGAATTTTTTTTCTTATTTTAGACATAAAATGTGACTAAATTCGGCTCTTATGAAATTTTTTTATCTCTCATAGATTTCTCGTAATAGCTAGTTAACATCAACATTTACAAGTTTCCGTTTTAGGGACTACACTTAAACCAACTGACATACCAAACTGAAAAAAATTCACAGTGGATAAAGACGTTACCGACTACAACGTGACGTCCATAAAAACAAAGAATTCATTTTTTTTGCATCTAAATAAAAATGCTGAAACCTAAAATAAAAATTTTAAAAAATTAATAATTTTCTTAAAAAAAAAAAATATTTTATTTTGTGGTTAAACATAGCTGAATTTGCAGTCTACAATGTGGTTATTCTCTGTGAATTTTTCAGTTTGGTAAGTGAGTTAGTTTTAGTGTCGTCCTTAAAACGGAAACATGTACGTAAAAACTGCGAAGTAAAAAAAAAAAATTGTAAGAGTAAAATTTGGTCACATTTTGTGTCTAAAAGAAGAAAAAAACTGGTACAAAGATAAAAATAAAAAACATGGCGATGAAAATTGCTGTAGAACGCGCCCCATAAGAAAAAGCAACGACAGAAACACACTGCACGCCATTTTCGCGTCTTGCGCATAAAGCCGATACCGTTGTTGACGCATAATACAATCTAGACCTTATCCACTGCCCGTATCCGTATTTCGTTATTCAAACGCGGTATCTAGCGCCTTCTACACACTGTTAAAAATTTCCGTGAATTTACGGGCAATTTTACGGAAACGTCTGTTTAGTTAACGGAAACATTATTTTGTAACACAGTTATAGATACTTATGTCTCATTAATTAAACATATGTAAAACTACGAGAAGAAACTAAATAAATAATCGAACGCATTATTGTGCCTGCATCCTAAAGAAGTCACATTTATATGCGAGTTTCCGTAAGTGAATTAGTTACCTTCCGTAAATTAACGGACACTTCTTGTGAATTTTTTTACCAGCACTTCTCCGTAAAACAACGAAAATTATTTTTAACAGTGCCACATAATATTTGTGAGAGTTTTTAGCAACTGTTGTTTAATACTCCTTAGTGACATGCTAAAAATTCCACTGGCATTTGGTACCACTTGAAATACTCTCATGTACACCGTTATAAATTTTAACGGAAATGCACAGTTAATAAACGGAAATAGTGCCCGTAAAAGTAAAATACGGAATATCTATAGTAAATATACACTACGCAATCATGCGTAATATGCCCATAAATCTGCTGCGGACACTTGCACGGAAAAAATAGAAATTTTATGGGTTACGGATACATTTTAATAACATCACCGGTAAATCTGCAAATCTGTATAAATGCAATTGTAGCATTACAGACATCTAAATATGGCTCAGTTCCGTGTGATGAAACTGTTTTACGTAAACTTCTGTTGGATTAAGAACTAAGTTTCTGTGAATTCACGGAGGTATCCGGAGAAATTTTTACCGGAAATTCCGTAAATTGACGGAGAAAATGTTTACAGTGTATAGTGCACTTAACTGCTACACAATCAGGGGCATTTGGCTACGCTGAAATTATAGACGTTGAGTAAACAGGTAACATTATTCTCATTAGGTCCAGCAAAGTAGGAAAACGTAGTCGCAAAAAAAAAAAAAAATCGCCAATTGCGAGAGGAAAGTTAAAACCTACAAACAGGGTGCACAATTCTATCTAACATATCATAAAATTATTCTGAAAACCACATGTGCTTACGTATAATCCTTTCAGATATATCATAACATGATGATGCTTTCTTATCAGCTAGAGGCAATAAAAAGTAGGCGATAAGGTTACACTGGTCCGGTCGTCTAGTTTGGTGTTTCGAATTGGTTTGGTAAAATGAAGGAGGGGAATAGTAAAGTACCCACGACTTTGTTGGTGTATAATTTGTCCCTGGAAAAGACGCCAAATGTGAACCACTTGGGAAGTTGACATAGTTCGCCTCGGGTTCCCCACCGTCACACTTTCGTTGACTACTTCAAGTCGACCTTCTATGTTCCTGGCACCTGCGGCTCCCCGATTGTAGTGGAGTTATCGAGGACTAAATGTCGTGAAAATATTCTCCGTCTTCAAATATCTATGTGCAACAATTTTCATGGTGCGAGAATCAGCTGGTAGACCTATACAAATTTTCATCCCCTACTTCAACCCTTACGAGTTTTATTTTCGCGATAAAAAGTAGCCCATGTTCTTCTCGAAAGTCCAATCTATCTCTATGCCAATTGTCATCAAAATTGGTTCAGTGGTTTACGCGCGAAAGCGTAACAAACAAACTCACATTCGCATTTACAATATTAGTAAGGATATATTTCGCAAAAATCAGGGGTCCCTAAGTGATGATTAATTTCGCTTTGTCATCTGGTGACAGGATAGAATCCACTGGCCTACGTTCAAAGTGTAGCATATTCTAATTTGTTATGTTGGTATCCGCAGCCAGCAGACTCATCTGCCGGGGAGACCCCGAACCCCCCTTGCGGACGTTTCAACTCACAAGCATCCCTGATGACCTCAACTTGACCTTGGACTGGACAAAAGTCAACGTCGATAAACGCTCGCATTCTTGAACTGTAGCGCTATCGCGGGGCCGATGGAGCAGCGCCGACATAGATACTCGAAGGAGGCAGGCATCTTTGCTTGCTCATCTGTTGAGGTTCTCGGAGGAGTCACTAGTTGAAGGGCCGTTGCACCGCGGAGTTGAAGCAGGTCACAAGACAGTTACAAAGCGTGGGTAAATTTTCAAGGGATTCTGACATCAGTTTTTTTTTGCTAGGGGGGCGGGGGGATACGCCACCCCTCCAAAAAAAGTAATATTCTGGAGGGACTGTTTACCCTCTCTAAATAAAATTTAAAAAAACCTCAACTAAAAATTTAAGTATTCCTACCAGCGATGTACTATATTCATCAAAACTGCTTACATATATCCCATTTTGCACCTTGAAATCAAGATTTTCCCGGGGAACGACCCCTTGACCTCCTCCCCCCGCGAATTAAAGCAATGATTGGCATAACAGCCATATGACATACTTGTCCCCCTTAAAATATTAGTTGCTACGCACGCTAATGGATTATTATTATATCCGACTATACACTCAGAACATATGACTGCAGTAATCAAACAATAGTTACTTTCTTGTTACAGAGGATGGGTTACTTACCAGTAAAGCCAATGATTATTAGTGCAAAGAATTTTGCACAAAACTTGTTTCAATGTCTAACCATAGACTAAATAGTAATACAGACGCGAAATGACGTGGCGGCTCGTTTGGTATTGGCGAACTTCGCCGCTTATTGGCTGCCCGAGACTGTTGATGCCAGCCTCGTGGATGTTTGGCTCCTGCACGTTTCCTATTGGCCTGGCCGCCTACTAGCAGGGTAGCCGCTTTACGCTGATTGGCGGTAGGCGTTTCCGCCATGTTGCTGGCTAGGGAAACCATTTTGCTGGCGTGTGTGACTGAGTTCGCCATTATACTGGCTATTTCACTTCTGTATTTCTGAATATTCTGTGGCCTAACGTGCATATCTGCAGCTGTGCTTCATGGTTATCGGCAGCGTGTCATTTGTGATGAGACGTCTTTAATTCGACGGAGGCAATCAAAGCACGGTTACTGCGGGTAGAGCCCACAGATTTGGAGTGTTAAAAACATTCAATCACTAATGAAAGGTAAAATTAGAGAATTCAGTGACCTGAATATTTGCAGCCATTGTCCTATGCGTACCCAAGCCCTGTGCATTCCTTCATTGTTTGCTGTTCCAAGGAGTAGCAGCTACTTGAGAAATGGTCGGGACTTGAGTATGCATTGGGCTGTAGATTCTAACATGCAGGCCATTTAATTCGCAAAATTTTCATTTACCTACTAATTACTAACCATAAAGCGCTGGACACAGTGGAGTGATTTCAAGTTGTTACAAAATAATTCTCACCAAAAATCAGTAGTTACTGGGTAGTTCGTTTCTCGACTCTTGCACGCTTTAGGCTGGAGAAATTATCTACCTATACCAATATAATGGTTTCACAGAACTGTGAACAGACATCGCTAAGCACTGCTTCCCTTGTAATACAACCACTCTTCGCCACTGTCGGGGAGGGGCGAGGGGAATTCAGATTTCATACCTTTTGTAAAAATTGCCGATGCTTGGAGATGAAGAAAAATCGCCCAAATCTGTCGTGACAAGTTAAACTAACTGGGCTTTCAATCTCGTCGACAGAGACACAGACTAAATATTAATACAGGAATGGATGGAATTACGTGGCTGCTCTGTTGATACAGACGAACTTCGCCGCTTATAGGTTGTCCGAGGCTGTTGATACCGGCCCCGTGTCTGTTTGGCTCCTGCTTGTTATGGCAGGTTTCCAATTGGCCTGGCTGCCGGTATGCAGCAGGACAGCCGCCTATGCTGATTGGCGGTAGTAGTTTCCGCCATTTCGCTGGCGTGTGTGACTGAGTCTGCTGTCCTACCGGCTATTTCACTTCTGTATTCCTAACTATTCTGTGACAGAGAGTTCATTAGATATGATGACACACGACTTGGCACATTTACAGGAACTGAGAGGGAGTCGGTCATGACCTTTGTTAAGGATCCATCCAATCATTACATTTGAGTGATTTCAGAAAACCACTAATAACTGAATTCAGTATACGTCTGGATGGCCGAATGCGTGTGCTACGTTTTACTGTTGAGCCACCTCGTTCGATCCTTTTGGCGCTAAAATAGTTTACAACAAAACACTGTAGCACGTAGCATCGTATACTATTGCTGATTGTTCGACACGGTTAATTTTTTTTATAGACGAGTACTATTTCAAGTGATGAGTGTAGGCCCAATACATTAAACTTCGGACAATTTTAACGCTATCGTCCCATAATTCAAGACGCCGCGAACTGTGCAGGGTTTTGTGAAAATGGGCTGGCACGGAAGATTGCCTGCGATTTTCTAGAGTTGTTGGACGCCAGTTTTTCGCGAAATGATTTTGAGCAAGATAGATTCAGAACATTCACGTATAGCTCTACTGTTATTATTTTCCAAATGCCTTTAGGATGAAAGGCGTTTGCGTTTCTTTTGACTTTGGAGATCTGTTACTGTAATACTGAACATCTTTTAACTCGCAAATAGTCTCTCAACAAACAAAACTCGCGGGTTCGCTGACCTGTAGGCTTGCCGTCGAGACTATATGTTTACTGAACATAAATCATTGACTGGCTGCTCGCTGACACAGTGACACCACATGATTGGGTCTACATTTAGGTTATCTTTATTACTGGCTCGGGACAACGCATATGAGTCAAACGGCCAGTAGAAAAATTACGTGAACTTACAGTTGTTATCATAATAATCTGGACACAAAACAAAACGCGAATTTTCCCCTCCCTCCCTGTAAATTGACACACAAACTGTAGTCTTCGAGGATAACAATATGCGTATAAATAGCAACAAACCGCAGTAGCGACGTCAAATTATGCGTTAAGGCCATGATCTTTCATTTATTTCGAACAATTGCAGATAACTCCAATATTTTTTAACAAAATAAAATTTTGAGACTGTATACAGTCATACGATACACAATTTTGCCATAGCGTTTTTTTAATAATGTACCGTTTGCAAGCAAAAAATTATTTTGTTTAAATTTGACTTGCTTTGACAGCAACACATGTGATATTTCAGGGGCAAATATCTAAAAATCCGTTTGATGTACTGCCACAGAAAATTTCTGATACAAACGATGATATATAAGTGTTAAAACTGTAAGAATGAATTTTTGATATATGTATTAATTTACGTTAAAAAAATATTTTCGAAACCACTGCAAAGCAAAAGAGCGAGGCCTTAAGGGGCCCGCCTCGTTGCCATAAAATCACACTGCAGCGTGTTTGAAGAAACAGTTTTACACCGAAATTAATACACGTGTGTTCACGCCGTTTCTCTACGAAAAGAACACACACATCAGACGACTGCCCTTAAGTACTTTCAAGACAACACACGCATTAGAAATCCCCTTTTAGGGCACGTCAAAATTGGTTAAAACGGGGTTTTCAGGCTGCTATAGCGGAAAATATACTAGCTGAATACATGTGAAACCACTTAAGGGTAGTGCATTGGACTTTAGTAAAGTGATTTCGTAAATAAAACAATAGAGTCACCACTTAAAGTCCCATAGAAAATGTGTTTCTTTCGCGAAGACTGCAAGCCTTAAGGGCATGGGTCCGAGTTTCTTCGTATTTAAAGACAATTATTTTTTAAAACATAAATGGGAGCCGATATCGTAAAATCGCTTCGTAACTTTGTTATGGCTGATTCGAACTGCATACTCTAATTTTGTCGAGTCAGAAGACTGCAAAATAGTTGCTAATAAGTTTATTAACGGAATTTCCTTGTAATTGATAAATTAGCTCTACTCATCATACAGTATATCTCGAAAAATTACATTGTATAGTAAAACCAATTTGCAAAAAAGTTACGAAGCGATTTTACGATATCGATACTCGTACGCGTTTTAAAAAAATAATTCTCTCCAAAGCCGAGAAACTCGGGCCCAAGCCCTTAAGCGTAGAGGCGACGCACCGTTGTATGGCCCATACGACGTCGCCCTTAGCACCATGCCCGGGGGAAGCGGAGGTGTATTGGATCGCATCGCTCCAAGGACTCGCAAATTCAATGTCCATGCGGGGTCACTCCCAGGATCTCACATACATGGTGTGTTACCGAAGACAGACGGGATATCATGAGGAAACTGCACTTTCCTGGTATACTTTCAGTACGGGCCAGCTCCATAATCACCTCAGTTCAGTCACGTTTATTTGCAGTTGCTGCTATTTCAACGTAATTTGCGACACTCAGAACCACCAATTGTGTGTCAATTTACGGATTCCTCCCCGTCTCTGCGTCCTTAAGTGTGCTATGTAATTGAATGAGTGAGATGAAGAAGGTAAAGACTGCGGCCAACATTCGGCAAAATGGGGAAAACTGTTTTTTCATTAACATATAGGTTGAACAGGAAAACTTATAATTTAACATTTGTTTGCTGGGATTTAAGCAAATAGAACATTACTTGAAAAGCATACCCCCTTTTATGTACAGAAATTTATACACATCCTAAGTTGAAGGAATTTTTTTTCCTTTTTGACCTCAGTGATTTGAGGGTACTTGGAAGTTTGCTGTTACAACAACTTACAGACTTGTTTTCATAATAAAGTGTTGTTAATTACAAGAATAGTACGTTCTGTGCTGTCATACCTTCGCTATACGAATAACACATTTACAACGTTGCTGTTGCACATTCATAAAACCATAGACAACATAAACAAAAGAAACACTACTGCAGCATCTTTCCGGCGAATAGCCAGTTATGACATAACGCTTAGGTTAAGAAGGAAATGAGCAGATTTTGCAACTGCCATCAACAAAGTACAAAGTCCTATAGTGGTGTAAGGAGTTATGGAAACGTCTCTTTCTTTATCTCAGTCGATGAAGCTACACAATATATAAAAACTGGCTATCTCAGTTCATTTTCTATAAAATGTGGAACGTTTTCCTTTTCCATTTCACTCATTCAATTTTACTCGTCTGTGCATCCACTACGATGAGACGAAAAGTTTTAAACTTGATTCAGGGACACGCGGTATTGAAGCCTAGCAAACACTCAACTTTTCCCGTGATAATCTAGCATCCACAAGTATGATATGTCTTAAAATATGAAAATCATTGCCATAATTCTACAGGGCTAGACGATGGCACAAGTTCAGAAGTGCGTCACCGAGTAGTTATAATTAGCTGGTGTTGAAACACTGCCACATTGTTGGTTCAAACCTCATCAGCAATTTAAAGTACTTTCCAAAAGGCAACCACTGGGCCTTATTTAGTGGGGATAGTGAATTCTTTTAAGGTCAAAAAATTTTAATCCTGCAACACCTGTTTCGGAAATTACTGAGTAAAATAAATACGGTACTATGTCAAGGACATTTATTTTCATATTTCTACTGCTTTTGGCATAGTATTTCTTTTAAATCTAAACGAGAGCATATATCTTATAACTGTCTCCCAGTTTTATTGGAAATAGTATAAGTTTAACTGTCGAAAATTTCGTAACAGTGCACCTGAGAGCTCGTAGCCTTAACTGTGCCTAGATTATGTATTTTACAATTCATTTAGATTGGTTACCAGAGCTCGTTGTTTTCATGAATGAAGAAGAAGCAAAAGCCCTGACTGTAAATCAAGTCCCTGCTAGATCAACAGTTAAGACCGCTCTGTACAGGTAGTGACCTTGATGTGAGCTCCTCATGCCACGTGTTCGAGCAGTCCGGGAGGCGTGTCGTAGGGACGAGGGCGCGGCTTATCACTGTGATGTAACTAGAGGAAGTTGCAGTGGAGGGGGTGCGAGCAATATGCCTATCACTTCCCCTCCCTCATATGTGCTCTTGTCGCCCTGAGGA
>PNEQ01129516.1:0-24984 GCA_003012365.1 Medauroidea extradentata
TAGGCATTACGGCGTGTACTCTATCCAGTGTACACGTCGTAACGCCAATGTGGCGACACCGTGCTACATATTCTGACACTATTTCCGCTTCTTCTACCCCAGCGACATCGTGTGACAATTATAAGTACTATTCCTATGTTTACCTGTCGTGACACCTGACATTTTTCTCAACATCCAACCTCGGTTTTCTGTGGCGACACCATACGACTCATTCTGGTACTGTTTTCGCTTCTGTTACTCAAGCGACATCATGTATCAACTCTTAGAACTATTCCTATGTTCGACTGTAGTGACACTTTTATCCTATAATCCTATTGTATTGGTAATTAAAAGGTATATTTTTATATCAAATGGATTTCAACGTAATGTGTCAGTAGAGAAATATTGATTTCACTTACCGGCGCAGTGCCTAACGGCGGAATGCCGAACGGCGCAGTGCCTAACGGCGGAATGCCTAACGGCGCAGTGCCTAACGGCGCAGTGCCTAACGGCGTAGTGCCTAACGGCGGAGTGCCTAACGGCGCAGTGCCTAACGGCGTAGTGCCTAACGGCGTAATGCCTAAAATGCGTGTTAGGGATAGCGCCGTTAGGCACTGCGCCGGTTCCCCTAAAAATTTTACGGTGTGAAGGCATTGGATTTAAGTGAGTGTAATAGCCCCAAACATGTTATAATAAAATAGAAAGTTTTGAAATTACTAATGTTACTGTAAAAATTCAAAGCAACATAACTTGGAACAAAAGAAAAATTTTGACTCTGTATTATTTGATATATTTTAATAACAGCCTTATGATAGAAATGATTCATTGTTATTGTATTGTACACAGCAGTACATTCCCACAATAATTTTAACCTTTGACTCAAGTTCACAAAAAATTCTCAATATGCTTCATCTGCTAGGCTAGATAATGCCAAGATCACATTTCAAGATAACTGACCCGAAAACCAATATACTTCTTAAATTTGTTGATAAGCCTATATTTTCTAAAATTATCAGAATAGCAGCGTGAATGAAATAGCCCCATTCTACCCTACATGTTATTTCGATGTAAACACTTTCCTCAATTGATTATAAATTAATTTTCTAATCTCCTTCAATTTATATGTGTGAACAAATAAAAGTGAGAGGGAGATAGAATGTGTGTGTGTGTGTGTGTGTGTGCATATGTAAATTTAAACCAAATTGTTTTGGTTGGAAAATTTTGTTTTAGCATATTTTTATACAGTGTTCTTACGGCCCTGGAAAGTCCCGGAACTTTAACCATGTCCTTAAAAGACCTTGAAAAGTCCTTGATTTAAACCATTCCTTGAAAAGTTCTTGAATTTTTGGGTAATATAATATTCCAGCTAGTTTTGTAACATTAAAATCTTTTCTTAAAACTATAAAACTATATTTTATCAATGAATTATTTCTGTAATGTAATTTACTTGACGATAACCAACATTTTGCAGTGTCTGTGTAATTAATATACTTTCTGGCATGCCATAGCATGTTCTGTTATTCCTAATGTGTCTTTTGTATGTGTTCATGGCAAGTAGTACCCTGAAACTAAAGTTTCATGGCAGAGCTTTTTAGGACAAAATAAAATAAACTAAAGATCTTTGAAAAGTATAAGTGTCCCATACGAAATGCCATATTTATGTGAGTATAAAAAATAAATTACGTGTTGGGTGTGAGAGAGGCATAGCTTGCAATGCATGCTGTAGAGCGGAATTTCTCCCACAATATTTCTCAAGTCGAAGCTAATTTCCGGTTATATATCATTGGTGAACTTTATCAGTTTTAAAGAGAGAGGGAAAAAAATTAGAAACATTGTGAATAAAAACCTTACATATTCAAATAAAAATTTAGTGTATCAAATGCAATTTACTGCGGTCCTTGAAAAATTAGTTGACAGTCTCTGAAAAGTCCCTGAAAGTCATTGAATTTTAATTGTATGTTGCTGTAAGAACCCTGCTTATAGTCTGTCTCTCATAAGAATTCCATTTTTTGACAGTTCTGAAGTCTATTGCATGTATAATTTTCTACAGAAAAATTATTTTCGTTTTAATAAACTGTACAGTTTGAGAGCTAGTTTAGTGTGCTTGTGCAACGATCACGTGTGGCAGATGAAAACACTGCTTATTACACGGCAACAGCTGTAAAAAGAGCTGCCAACACAACTGTCAAAAAATGGAATTCCTACATGAGACTTACTTTAGGTGTTGTGTTCTTAAATAAAGCAACCATTTTTTGAAAGTTTTCATAAGTGTGAAGCTTATATACCTAATCAGTCTTAAAATTTTCACAATTTTTGTTAAGTTTCGTATTAAATTTATATTAGTAAAGTCTTTAGACTTTAAGGCTGGAGTTACACCTTCTTGGTCGCAGGAACCAACATTTCACAGAACATTGCACTTGACGTCATAAAAATTAAATAATGACCTTGATGTATAAGTTACAACTTTTTTAGCCTACATAATTCTCTTGCCAGTTGTGACCATCATGTAATTTTCAATTTAAAATTAGAACTTGGTATGTCAGCGCATGCACCTAGGTCCTCCACATTTTATCCGTACATGCCATGGAGTCTGGGTGGGCATCTAGGTACCCAGAACAGGTCTGCACTGCATCATCTCTACACTAATGCGTGCACTAAGGTCTTTGGTGGCTGAAGAAGCATCTAGGTACACAGTGCTGTGGCGGACAGTATGAAACTGGGATAGAGATAGTGTTTTGTGGCTCTGTCAGAATGAGCTACTGTGTAGTTCGCTGTACCAATTTCATTACTGACAAAGCATCATTCAAAAATATATATAATTATTCAGCACATAGACATTTTAAAATAAATTTACTGTCCCTGAAGTATATGAGTCTCACTAATACAGAAGAACCCGTATATTATACTTTCTACAGGACAAATGAAAAAACTTAATGTAAATTAGGGAAAGTGTAAAAGGAGGGAAACAACTAAAACTGTTAACAACACATTTATTAATTAAAAATGTTTACAAGTTAATTTATAATTCCAGCACAGATGTAATATGTTACTTCAAAAAGTCTTTATAAACAAATATATATATATATATATATATATATATATATTTTTTTTTTTTTTCTAACAAAAAATGTTGTTTAGCATCAACATGCTACTGGGTATTTATTTATACTACTAACACTGATTAAATTGCCATTCTGTTTTTGAATATTTTTGTACACATGCATAGCTAAGGTCTATTGTTTTCTCTGTTGAAATTTCATCCTTCTTCCACGATATTAACATTTACTTGGTAATTAGAGAGGACTATGTTGTTAGCTTCATAACAAAATAAGTGTAAATCAGGTGAAGCAAGTATCAACTGAAATGTAAATGGCAGGAATACTATCCATTTTTAACATAGGGAAAATAATGGGAACCAGAAAAATTGGTGTATTTAAAGGGAAAATGTAATTCAGGGGAATGAAAATTGCATTTTACTGCATAACATAAAGCTTGTGCTTGTTCTTCCTGTATTAAAAATGTCAGAAATGTATTTTTTACATGTAAAATATTATGATTATTTTTTTTGCACCATCTAGCTTTTAGCAAACAATGACACTTAAAAAAAAAACTGGTCATGGGCTTATTACAATGCTAATAATAAAATTTATATTACAGTTAACTGAGGCATTTACTAAGCTAACAAGCAACAACAAAAAAAAACGCAAAATACGTTCAGAGAAATAAGCAGCTCTACTGGACTGCATGGCTTGCAAAATCACAAAAAACCTATGTGGTACAAAGACAAGGTTTCTTTCTCCATCACTTCTGAAACGCGGTGCAAATTATTTATCAGCAAGGAAAAACATTTACTGTACTACATTATGTACTGCTCATTAGTATGCTTAAGAAACACAAGCAAGAATGGTCATCAGATTAAGTTTCCTAGTTTACCATTTCAACCTCAGCACTATCACCCACATCTGTATTCATCATCATTCTTCCAGCAAGTAGACTGAGCTGCACGTTTCTTATCACCAAGATCCAGTAAGCCATGCCATTCCACAATGCCACCTGGCGAATCTACTTGCAGTACACTTCCCTGCCACCCCTTACACAATAGTAATTATTAAATTAAATGTGACATTTTATCTTCCTGTAGCCAGCAAACACATTCTGTTAATATCACTGATTGATGTTAGGTTCTGTTTTACAGCATTAAACTGTTATAAATTTGAACATTTAATTTTACCGTGGAGTGATACACATAGCTCTCAACTTAAACAGCGAACCTGACATCACATTCTGAAAGAAAGACCATGCACCACCGCCGAGTGACTGATGGTTCTAAACTATTTTTTGAAAGTGCCCTGAATAGCAGATTTTAACTGCTCACAAATAAATGGCTCCTATACACAATTTAATGCTGTAAAATTTTCAACTGCTACATCACATTAAGTATATTATTAATATTTGCAATTTTTACAATAAAATTCAAATTTTAATTAAATATTCCCAAAACAACAACACTAGACTTGGGCCATCACTGAAACTTGTTAAATAAATTATATATTTTGGACTCCAAAATTAAAAAGATACATGATCTTAACAAGGCTCATGCAGGAAATCTTAAGTTCATGGTAATAACTACTTTATTTTTAGGATTTTTGTCGTTGTAGCACCTAACAGAACAAAAAGAAGGGTGGAGCGAGGAGGGACGTAGTGCTGAGGACAAAATAGTTGGTCAGATGATTGTTCCTGCATGGCACACAAGTGGAAGGGAATTTCTTGATGTTGGACCTATGCACAACCCCAAAGCACTGATCTCTATGTGCCATCAGATACTTGTGTAAGGATTCATGGTCTTGCATTGCACACCTGCCAAATTCTTTTGTTTGGATAGCGTGACTATGCCAACTTTATAAATGTTACTGCTATTGGTCCTGTAACTATGTAAATTGCAATAAATTACAACTTATGTTAGTAACAGACAAAGAAAAAATTTAACAATTGGAAGGCTGATCATGTCACAAGCTCTAGCATCACACATTTTATCACAAGCTCAAGTGTCGCACATTTTTAGCGAAGAGTTATGAACATACTGTACATTTTGTTGTGACCTCGCTATTCACAAACTTAAGCATGGTCAAATTTAACTGCTCATCTTCACATAATTGTACTGCTGACATCTCGTGAGCATATTTGGCACTTAATAATGAAATTTGTTTGGTTAATTTTACTGACCAAGGCAATTTTGGTTCGATTCCCTTCAGGGTTGCTCCCCAGATTTTGGCATGTGAGAAACATGCCGGATGATGCCATTGGTTGGCAGATTTTTTCTCAGGGATCTCCCATTCACTCTCCCCCCTTCATTTAGCCGCCGTTTCATACTTGTCTCATGTCACCCTTAGCCAATGCTCAAAACCTTATTGTTAAGCGCTGACCAAAAATTTCTTGCTTAATTTTACTTCGCTGTTCTTAACATTATTTTATCGCTCTGGACTCACATGCTTATTTTAAATCAATTTTTAATGTTATTTTCTGTGAATTATCACATTTTTGTCATCTCATAAACACATTTTAATTAATTTTTATTATGATTTTCTTTGCATAATTTTATCATAATATTCTTTGCATTATGTCAGCACTTTTTTTTTTATAATTTTTTGTTTTCATTTTTTATTTGTACTATATTATTGTTGTAGGTATGTAATTGTATTTTAATCAGTTTTTGTGACAAGTTTTCTCCATCATTTTATCACAGTTTTTTTTACATGTGTTTATCTTTTGTTGACTTATGAGAGTATTTTTAGTCAGTCTTTGTATTTTGTTGTTTCTTTTATCCACAGTCTTTGTATTTTGTGGTTTCTTTTATCCAATTGGTCTGGCAAATATATTTTAATATTTTTTTTTGCATGTTTGTGAGAAAATTTTTTTTTGTTGTGGAGTGAGGGGGAGAGTGCAGTGTACTTTTAACGTATCTCGACTGATGTGAGCGGCATAGTAACTCAGCAGATGCGCTCTTCAAGTGTGTTCCAGCCAAAGCTTTTAAAAAGGGTTTTTCAACAGTTTTTCTTTATTTCGTAGCTGCTGCTTACTAAATAAGGGTAAGTTAATATTATAGAGTCAACTCTCGATTGAACAAGCCTGGCGATAACAACCCCCTCTATGTAACAACCCTTCTCGCAGGAGCAGTGAAAAATAATTGTTGACTTTATTGTGGCCACAAGTAGTTGCATTTCTTTTCTTGAGAACTGTACTGCCGCACACTTGTGTTTGTTCTAAAAGTAGATGTCATCTCACTGATTTCTCCGTCCCACCACTCTGTTAAGGTTGTCTGCTCACAACTTTTTCATAATGTGTGCTCCATAACTGTTTTACCACTGTGATTTTTCGTGCCATTTGATTCTATAGTTTTTATTGTGCTTGTGACATTACAATTTTTATATGTGCTGTGTTTTCTGGGCTGTTGATGACCCATGCTGTGTACATATTTACTATAGTACCATATCACCTCATGTCGGATATTGTTCCAACTGTGATATACTGTGTACATACATCGCTGAACTATGTAAGAAACTCGTGGGCAGTGTATTGTTAATAACAAGCAAATAATTTTTACTTGCTAAAACGAGAGAATTTACTACAAAACAAAAGGGAGTAATGTTATAACATCCTATCAGCTGAGGTAACTAGCCTTAGTAACTGTGACTACATAGTGTTATTTTGAGGATACAACAGTCTACTTTAGTATACACTAGTCTGTTTAAACTGCACACCACAAACACTCAAAAATAATGACAGTCTACACTACAATACTTCTTCATTTGCAGCTTGTGCACACACATGCACAGGCATGCATTTTTCTGGTCCATTTCATACAATTACACCTTTCAGTAAAATTATCTGGATAAAATCTGTATTCATTCACTCGCTGTAGGAAATCTTCACAATCGAGGTAACCAAAAAGTGAGTGATAAAGTTGAATGAATTCGTTATTATGAGAGTGAATTTGCTATTTGTGCAAAAGAAGGCTCACAGTGTGTGCAGATTCTCAAGAACAGTTTGGTTAAGATAGTACAGCCAGCACAGAAGTCCGTAGATATTCCTGCATTGAGATCCTCATTTAATAATATTTGCCAGATATTTTTCGACATCAGCTATTATGCTTACCAAGTTTTCGTCAGACATAGCAGCAAAGTTATAAGATATGCTGTTGGACTGTTGGAATCAAAGAGTATGGAAGGGAGGAAGAGAGTTCACTGCCGGATTAAACCTCTTTGCTTATTTCTGTTATGTTTTTGGCTCATTAATTCTTCCATAGGTTCCAACCATGCAGCACGAAATCCATCTGACAATAATGTGGCGCTGCAGTCATTGGCCATGTTTGTTTACATTGTTGGCTGCTAGTGTGTGTTAGTGTCGCATACTCTTTTGGTGGAAGTATTGGTAAAGGCGATGTCGTTTGTTAAATGTGTGTGGAAGTGTTGTGATTTTTTTCTTAGTTTGTAACACCATGGGGTGCGAATTCAAACCTTTAATCCTGCTTGGATTTCCTTCACCACTCTACTATCGGTACAAACATGAAATAGTGTTGTTATATTACATATGTAAGTTACTTTTACATTAATTTAAAAAAATATATTCTTCTCCTTTACTATTAACTTAGTCTATTAAATATTTCTTGGAAAATTTTCTACTGTAATGCGTGTTGTAGTGTAATAATTTTTGTCTTGTATATCTGTTACTGTAAAATAAAGGCATGGCAATCCTTCATAACATTATGTAAATTAATGGTTACAATTTTATAAATTGAATATAGTAAGTAGGGGTGGGCGAATATGAAAATTTCATTTTCAAGTGAATATGTTGAAATATTAACGAATTCAAATCAAATATTGAATCGAATATTAAGTAAATTCCAAAAATATATTTATTTTTAAATAGGCCTAACCAATAAAAAATCAGTGTTTAAACATTAAAATGTTTTATTGTTGAAGTAATGTTTATACTAACACACAGCCTACAACTGTTACGTGAAAAGTATTTTTCATTGTCATTAAGGCCATGGACAATGAATGAGTTTAAAATTTGAGAAGTTATGTTACTTAACTTACAAGATAATTTACTTTTTTACCACAAGACACACACACATCATCTTAAATGCAAATAAATAAAAAATAAATTGAAAAGTAATCATATTATGAAAATATTTTTAAATTACACTTTATATAAGACTCCAAAAACATCTATTTCAACACATTCCTGACTCAAGATAAAAATTATTTAAAATAAGAAACTTGGAATAGGATTATTGTGTTTCGGATACGTAGATATGTGAACAATACTAAACTAGGTTACTCTCATTAGTTTCTGTGTTCAAAGTTTTTGTAACACAAATTATTTTTTATTCTTTTTGTTCAAATTGTCATGTAAAAATGTTAACTCTTGCACATGTTGAGCTGTCGGTGATTGATGGCGAGCTGTCACAACATTTCCAGTTGAAGAAAATACTCTCTGACTTGCAACACTTGTAGGAGGAATGCCTAAATATTTCAAAGCCGCTTTAGACAATTCAGGAAATTTTCATTTGCCCTCTTCTTTCCACCATAGGTAAGGATTTTGTCCCTGGGTATTCTTGGTTCTTTGAGATAGCGGTCCACCTCATTAACATTTTCTATGGTTCATTTGGAATTTCATCAAATGGTAACCATAAACCCGTACTTCGTTTTATTTCTATATCAATTATCTCTGTTTTGGGTTCATTTGGGCCTAGAATTTCTTTTAAATGTGTAATTGAAGCTAGAGCAGTGTTGGTTACTGCACTTTTAAATCTAGGATCACACAGCATTGCTGAACAATACACTTCATCTGACTCGGACAGGCCAAACCTAGATTTTAGTAACTTGTCTAGACTGCGAGCGAATGTAATAGCATCTATCTTAGCTGCAATATAGTTTACTAAATGTCTTCTTAAGCAGTGAAGAATGGGAATTACAAGAGATGATTTTGGATAGCTGTCTCTACTAATATCATTTGTCGCTTCAGCAAGTGGACCAAGAATTTCAATTATTCCTGCTACTTGTTTCAGTTCTGCTTGTGTTAACATATCTATGTTATTGTCAGAGTTAGCAAGTTCTGCCGCAACAGCCTTCCTTAGTTCATATAAACGCATCAACATATGATACTCGCTGCACCATCTTGTGTCAACATACTGGATTAGTTCAAGTGGCGGGAGCTTCATTTCTTCCATTTGATCATGTAACCTTTTCCGCGCTTCTGTGCTACGACTATAGTCTCCAACTATTGCTTTGGCTTTGCTAAGAAGAGAATTAACACCTGCACATTCATTTTTAGCGTCAGTTGTAGACAGTTGCAAAGAATGTGCGAAACACTCGTGAAGTAAATAATGAACTAGCAGCTCCATGAAAATTAGCAGCATTGTCTGTGACACAATATATGGGTATGCTCTGATCAAGACAGATGCCCCATTCTTCTATCCCATCCTGCAAGCATTTCCTTATGTTTTCTGCAGTATGAGCATCATTCAGTAACAAAGTGTTCGTAGTAAAAGGCACACACTCAGAGTCTGGCCTAAGATAATGGCATGTAAGACTATAACCATCATGTGCTCGTGAGGTCCATTCATCAGTGGTTAAGGACAAAGAGACAATCTGAGTAAGATCGGAACTCAATTGAGCTTTCAGGATGCCCTTGATCTCTGTGTACAGAGCAGGTATGTGATTTCTAGAAAATGCATTCCTACCTGGAAGTCTGTAGCCAGGCACAGCCTGTTTCATTAAGTTAACTAAGCCCTGGTGTTCTACAAACTCGTATGGTAAGTAACACATAGGTATCATCTCAGCAACTTCCCTTGTTATTTTTTTGGCTGTAGGATTGTTGGGATCCATTTGTAAATTCCTCTCAAATACAGATTTTAGAGACATCTGACGTCCTGCTTCTTTTTGTACAGTTACAGTATCAGGTTTTCCATGACCTTGCAATCCATGTAATTGCTCTGGATGTTTTCAGATGATTCTGTAGGGTTGTAGTGGTACCTAAAAGAATTACGAAATCCCAAAAACTTCAGTTGGTTTTATAAAACTTAACAGACCCTAAAATTGTATCTTTTTTTTTTTTTTTTTATTAATTTGTGAAGTACCTGTTAGAATTTTGAATATTTTCTTGCATGTTTTGCATGTTGCTTCATTACCGCTGACACTTTTAGTGAAAAATAACCAAATACTACTCCTGGATGTTTTGGCAGGTGGCCCAGTATTCAGACCTGAAGTGCTTGGCTCCATTAGTTAATTTTAGGAAATTGCCAAAATAGTTTTCCAGGTTGTCTACTTCTACGTAGTGACATTCGTTACTTTGTATTCACGAGACGCTTATTGAAACCTACTAGGAATATTCGTGCTGGGTAGCATTGGTCACGTGACTGAGTCTACTCGCTGCAGATGCGGTAGTTTCAGTCGTCGATCTGGCAGACCCATGTTATTACACCAGGTCAAAACAGTGCTGAATATCCTTTTGTGCTGATATAATACATGTACGTAGCATTAAATTTGTGTTCTAGTAATAATAATTTATTCCATACCTGAATTACGTACTCTTGCAATATTTTTACTTAATAAACTGCTCCACACTTCTTTTTCAATAAAAATAATACAATCCGACGTCATATTTTCCGTGAACATGCATTTAAACCGTCTTACAATATATTTTCTATTATTTACACATGCGGGAGTGTTTGTTTACGTTTTACGTGCGCTTTCCTTTGTATCGCCTGCTTGCTGCTATCTACATATCTCCCCAGCAGGGTAGACCTAAATGGATCCGACGAAGCGATAGAGTTGAACAAATTGAGATCTTGAGGGCCGGTTTAACTTTATCGCATGGCGTTTCCGACCGATTTACTCTCTATCGAGTGGATCCTAAGTAGTTTCCGTAAGTGCCTACTGATTTTGCCTGAATACTGCGTCTCTGAACGTGGTCGCAATATGGCCATGATCATCATGTGATCGACATACAACTTCACTTGCGAAAATGTCAATGGGCCAGCAGCATTACATTTGTTTCTAACCGATCCTCGTGTTGCGTAAATTTAAATTATTACTTTGAAGTGCATAAATAATTATGCACTGCACCAGCCCGTTTCCTTTGTGCATGTGCTATGACACGGTGGCTCTTGGCTGTATGGCTTGTGCCTGAGGCCACTAGAAATGGCGCACTTGATGTAAACCATAGACATGGCCTAATTTGTTTCCTTTCTAATTTTGTCGATATGGCTTGCGCATTGAGTACAATTTCACGACCATTTAGTTGAAAAATATTCTGCTGCGTAATCTGCAATAATCACTGAAAGTGGTTTTTAGGCACAAATTGATATAGTAGACGTTGTTGCTGCAAAAATTAGCAGCGTTTAATGAAAGTTTCCAAGATAAAACATCTCTGACTCTAAATTAAAAATTATTTAAAGATGTGGTTTACCTATTGTTTGAATGAAATTAGTTGTTGACGGTTTAGTTTCGGCCGTTTTGGCTGCTTTGTATCTATGCTATTAAGATTATTTTCTCATGGTCCACTAGCCAATGTGTGTGGTTACTGGTTAGTATAAAATTAAATCTTTGAACGTTTATAATAATGTAAATTCGACACTATCTTCAAGTTTTGGCAAAAAAAAAAACAATTTTTAAGATGACTTACAACCATTAGAAAATTGTAGTATTTTTTTCAAGGTTCGAAGTAAAAATTTTATTTCGAATATGATATTGAATAATGAAAATATTTGATTCGGCTTCGAAATTTCGAAGCTTCGCCCACCCCTAATAGTAAGCAATTTTGTTTATTAAAACATCACACTAAACACACTTTTCATTTTTTCCCCATTTCAAAATTAGAATAATGTTTCCCCTCGTAAAGTTTAAAATTTAAACAGTAACGACTTTAAAGTGACCAACGACAGCAGTGTAGTGTTTAGTCAGGAAGTCCAACTCAATGCCATAATTAATCCTTGGAAAATTCTCTATTTATGAAGAACTTAAAAACTCTCAGTTTTAAACAAGTAACTTTGATTTTATTTACAACAGCATTAATCTCATTAATATGCTTAAGTAGCAAAACAATAATTATAACTTTGAATCACATGTTGGTGTTGGTACAAACTGAAACATTAGTCGTCAATTAGAGAAGCATTTGCCCTATCACTGTTTATTTACCGGGAAGGTAGTGCACGATGGCAGTTTGGAAAACTACTTTCTCTGGTTGCAACAATGTAGGTAGGGGACTCACAGCAGGAAGTCTGCATGGAATTACAAGGGTCTGTCTAATAGCAGGAAATCTTGACTAGCATGTACCTGGTACTTGCAAAGGACGAGGTCTGTGGACAGTGCATTTCTTTTTAGTTTTTACAAGACCATTTCATCCAAGGTTTATATCCGCTCACATTTCTACTCAACCATATATATATAAGTATACGTACCGGGGAAAAATTGGGCTTGGAGTTGGGAGGGATGTTTGGCAACACTATAAAAAACTTGAACGAACCAGTTATTGATTTTTCATAGGATAGTAAAAAGCATAGGAAATGTGGAAAAAATTAATTAATTTGTACACTGACATTTCAAATGAACCCAACTTTTGAGTAATCAAGAGCAGAAAAATGTAAGAAGTATTGCAGTTTAAACTAAATAAATTGTTGAACTTTCGTAATAAACAAATTCACAAGTCACGTGCATGTAAGAATTAACCAAGTGTTTTTTCTTGCATAAAACTGATACCTTTTTAATTTAAATTATTCCGCTAAATGCACTGTATATGCTTTAAAATGCATCATTAGAATACATATATATTTTAGCATACTTGTTCACAGAAGGAAAATTTGTATGAATCATAGTTCTCGTGGAAAGGCACTCTTTATAATGATTTTAGATTGCAAGATAATGACTATGAAAATTAAGTGATAAAATACCTTCGTTATTAAAGTTTAGGCGCGCGCACAGATAGCAGCATAAGACTGTAAGCAGAGCTAGTCGCTCATCTGTGTTTTAACATGTCGGGACGAGAACGACAGTCGTGTCTTGAATTTTTTTATGCTGTTGATGTACGTGAGTGTTAAAGGTTGTGCAGTTTTTTTTATTAAATGGCGTCTGCAACAGGACAGAAAAGAAAGAGAGTAACTTTCACATTAAGAAAAAAAATTAAACACAAAAGTTAAGAGACCAGTGTTTCGATAGCGAAGTTGTGTGCTGATTATGGTGTCAAGAAACAAACTGTGTCAGACATTCGTAAAGCAAAAGATAAGTTGAAGAGTTATATGTGGAAGTATGATGTTTAAAAAAAAGTGGCACTGTTGGACACAGGAAACACATGAAACTTGCTACTGAATTTTCGCACGACAAGGCAGTGTATGTGCAACAGTGCTCGTGTGGTGTAAATGTGCGAGTTGTAGAGATAAAATCTGCTGTTGACAAACTGGCACAACACATGCCTTTCTCACGCTCAATATTTCCGTCCCTTCCCCTTCAAAAAGAGTCTCAAGGATGATGGCTAGATTATTATCTCATAGACACGGTATACGATACTGAGTCTGGGTGCAAACAGTGGTAGTTTAACTGGAAATTTTTCATTTGTGTTATATATTTGGTAAATTAACACTTTATTGTGAAATACAAAACAATAGCTCATGTTCACATGTCACATGTTACCACACAACGTAACATGAAACCAAGCTGATAGCAAACCTTATTCTTCTTCTATCCTTCTTTTGCTCCACTTCCCCTGCCCTCCACCCTGGGTTATTTCAATAAGCGGACAAAGGCGCATGCATCTTTCTACTCCTGCCAGCCATCACAAACCTTCCCTCTCGCCCTTTTCCAGCGATTTGACGACAACAAACACGCTGCGTTGCCACGCGTATAACACTGCTATATATCTATCAGTTTGTTGTCTTATTTCCATGTGCAGATTTTGGTACTTCGCCATTTACTGGACATTCTGATTTACCGAACCACACCTCCCCCCCAATTAGTCTTGTAAGACAAGGGTTTAATGTACTGAGTGTATTAATGCCACAGTACAGTGTAACTAGCTGTCCTCATTCAGGCAATGTTATCCTGACAAGTTGCTTCTCACCTCTTTGAGCTTCTGGACGGTGGCAACACAACATCCATCAATGTTCCAAATGTCTTCAGGCCCAAATTCGAATTATTCCAAGACTGCAGACAAATTATAAAAGAAGTTTAAGTGTCCGGCAAAATGAGGGTTTACTGTACTATATGCTATACGAACAGGTAACAAAGGTTAGGCAATGGTAATGCATACATGTTATTGGGCTAGTATTCAGTATGGTCAGTATGGTCAGTATGTACACACTGCACAATACTGACTCAATAGTGAACACTTATTTTTCAAATGTCTGAACCTGGAGTGGCTCAGTAGACCATGAAAGTGTGATCTGACCAGCGACATTTACTAGACAAGTTATCTCTGTCTATATTACGTCTGTGAAATCTGAACATGGTCCTAGATAGGGTATTTGAGTTTTAAGTTTATATCTCCATACTGAAATAATTGTGTATTAGCATTGGTTTTTTTTATTTTTATTTTTGCCAAGCATATTCCTGTAACAATGTGATTTTCGGGACTGCAGTGGCCGAGTGGTTTGAGCAATCACGTCAAACATGGGTTATCTTGTCCTCATCGTGTCTCATGATCCAAGAAGTTAGTTGTCCAAACTTCTTCGCTCAACCAACGTGAATTTCCCATTATTCTTTGTGTTACCATAATAAGGAATTTGTTTGCCAAAATTTGGGAGTTACTTTGCACCACAACTGTTTTTGTAAATAATAGTTTATAGCTGCTTATATTGATGAGAAGTCCATCGAGATTAGTTTTAATGATAAATAATACTTCCAATTAGAATTATCAGCGACTTTGCCTGTGCCTTATTTATGGTCATAGTAAAGTTGATGTTGTGGGGTAGTTACAGGCTCTTTAATGTAAGAGGGTATTTTAATGAAATACGTAGTTTTGGTGGTTTGAAGACTGATTTCTCCCTAGAACAACCATTGGTGATGGTGCCCTCAATTACATATATTTTTCAAAACCTTCACTTGAAGTTTAGTCCCATTAGGGAGTACATATTTGGTGTCCAAACCTTGAGATTAGTGGAATGGTGTATGTGGGCTGATACTGTTGAGGAACTTCAGTGGATAGAGAACTGCGTTATCAGTTTTTATCCCTTTTGAACGACTTCGTCTAATTGCACTTATTTCACCTGCCTTGAGTTTTTCTGTGTCAAAAGTGCACGTTTACACAGCCTCAAACAGAATTTGAGCTCAGAGCAAACAGAACTGTAGACCGAGCTATGAACAACTGCGCCAAATAAAATCAGTATTTTCTATGAAAATGAATTCTTAAACTGAAGTACCTATTTCCTAGGCATATAGAGGTTTTACAATATGTCTCAATAGAACTGTAGAATGAAACACCTTTATAGTTAATTTCTCGCTCGTCGTACTTGCTTTTTGGATCATCTCAAGGGGTGCAAGACCAATGCTCTCTATGTGTGACCAAAATGGACCGTGCCATATTGCAGCCCATAACATGCAGTGTCCTATGTCTTTTTTTGTTGAAAAAATTGCATTCCCACCACCCCTACTAAAGTACGCTATTTGCTATCTATGCCTGCAGTATGTCAAAATTTGGTCATGTAACAAAAGAGCATCATAAGAGTCTTGTTATTTTATGTCTTTGGATTGTCTGTATTGAAGTTTAAAAAATAAGTCTTCTTCTTAGTAATCAAGTTGTCTCATAAAATAAAAAACATGCTTACATTTTTTTAGGTACTTACGTAAGCTTCATTCCGACGCAAACAACCCCTCAAAATTTCTACTGTTAGATCAATATCATGAACTGATAGAAAATAAGTTTTATGCCTTTTCACCCCTTTATGTGTGAATTTCGAAAAATCTTAATTTCACATCTTAGGTACTTTATAAGTGTCCAGCTGAAGGGAAAATCACGAGGATAGTCCGTTCAGTAGAAACAAATTTGATCAGTCATTAGAAAACCCACATCACAGTACTGGTAAGTTCTAATTTTGAAAAATCTTAAAAACCTTTTTGCGACCATTTACATAATCGTCCTCCAGAAGTGAAAATAAATGGAATATTTCGGTGGGTTCTGTATATAACGATTGTTCTAAAACACATACCAGGTTTTTTCACCTCCTAAGAGAATGAATTTTGGCAAACCCTTGAATCTTATTTTATCTACTTTACTGGTGTTGTTTTTGAACATCAAAAACACGAGAATAGCACGCTGGGTTCAAGCTATATTATCAATTAATTTAATACCCTCTTTGGGTGGCAGTAATTATTCAAATAAACATTTCACCTGTTTTTACCACCTTAGAGGTCAACTTTAAAAAAATCCCTTCTTAGTGCTCGCCACACAAAAAATTCCACGATTCTAGATCTAGCAGTTTGGGCCGCAGTTTGATATGTCAGTCAGTCATTCGTTCATTCTGTAAGTCAGTCATTGTTCTCTTTTATGGATAGAGACTAGCTGCCCGTTTGCGGGTTTGCCTGCATAGAATAATTTAATGTTATTTTATTTAAACAGACACTCTGTTTAAAATATTGATTAGTTGTGGTTGTTCTCTCTTTTTATCATATATGCCTTAATCAGTTTCGAACAAATATTTTTATGCCAAAATCAGTTTTTTCGAACCCACTGAGACAAATTTAAGTAATGTTGGGTATCTATGTTCAGATATGACACACAACATTTCTGGCAGCTGTCTTTAATGTGTACATATCACAGCCCTCCCCCCACATCCTTTTTCCATTGCAAAGCTTTGGAAGGTATTATTTTATTCGTGTAATCCGGTTTCAATTTCCGGCTGGTTCAGCCAGATTTTCAACGCAAGGATTTGCCTGGATGATGACACTGTAGGATTTCCAGTTTCCCCTACCCTGTACTGCCGGCACAGCTCTATATCCTACCCATGTCGCTCTATACTGTCTTTCAAAACCTTAGTTGTTCAGAGCAGTACAAATAACTCAACTGTCCCGTCACAATAATCCAGCTGACACTAACATGTGGCGTATATAATAGCACAGTAATTCCTGTCGCTAAGTCTTGCGCTGGATACAACCCTGAAACTACCCACACCTCAGACTTATGGTATTCTAAACTAATACTTCAAGGTAGGTCGTGAGAATTCTTACGTGTGTACAGGCCCGAGACCAAAGATGTTTATTTATGAATAGTATGTTAAAAAGTAACAACTTTTGAATTGTTTCTCCATGGTAATGCTGACCTTTTGGGAGTTATGTAACATTTTACTGCTTTTCACGCCCTTAACTGTCTAATATCGTTAAGTCATGAATTTGATTTGTGTATATTTATGTAAGCTTCATTTTTATAAAAAAAAGTCATCTCGATATCTCATCAGTTTAAAAGGTGATTAATTGGAAACACATTAAATTTTTTTAATGGCTTTCAGGGCCAAATTTAGAAAAATCCTGAAATTTTATTTTCAGATATTTAAGTAAGCTTCATTTTAAAGCAAAGATCATCTTGATATTTCAACGGGTTTAGGAGATACAGATGATAAATTGGAACCTCATTTTAATTTTCAACAGCTTTTGAGTTGGAATTTCAAAAAATCTTTAAAAAAACATTTTGATATTTACATAAACATCATTCTGAAGAAAATATCTCCTCAATATCTGAACTGGTCTAGGAGTAATCAAGGGTAAACGAAACACATTTTACGACTTTTCACCCCTTTATTTTATAAATTTCGTAAAATTGAAAAATCTGCTAACATGCATTTGTTTAGGCAATATTTTGAAGTTAATAAAATAATAATAGCTTAGCAGGTAATGAGATAGCAAGAATTCTTTGAAAACACATTTCACCTCTTTTCACATTCTTCATTTTTAGAATTTTGAAAAATCCCCTCTTATTGTGTGCCTGTGAGTGGTCCAGCGGTTTGGGCTGTGCATTGATGAGTGAGTGAGGACACTAAATTTTATGTACATAGATTTCTCTAAGATTATGCATATTTTGAATGGAGTGCCTTGAATGGTTTAAAGTTAAACCTTTCATGGTGGCATCACATTTATTTAGCCAGTTAATAAACATGTGCAACATTTTGTGTATTTGCATAAACATCTTCCTGGAATGAGTGTTACATTAATATCTCAACTGGATAGTCAAATATCACTGACCAATCAAAAACATATTCAACACCTTTTCACCCCTTTAAGGAATGAATTTTGAAAAGTCTTGAAATCACATTTTAGACATTTCTATAAGTATGCAATTGAAGTGAAAATCACGGTGATAACCCTTTGGATTCATGTTATACCGACAATTTACAAAATGGCATTAAGGTTGTCTAAGGGGGGAAAAGCATAATTTTTTATTTATTTGTATGAAATAGTGTTAGTTTTGTAGATGTTACTTGGGAGTATATTTCCTCTTACAAAAAAAAATATCTCAACCAGTTTTCCCATAATCGCACTTCAAAGTAAACATTTTCAAACTTTTAATTCTTACAAGCTAAAAAAACAAAGAACCGTAACTAAAACATTTACACTGAAACTAGATGTCACAAGCTACTTACTGCTTAATATGTTTTAAAATCCATTATAAAATTTTTTGTATTTAAAAAAAATTATAAAAGAAGCAAAAAAATTTCATGTAGTTTCAGTGTGAATTTTTAATTAATTTATGTTCATTGGTTTTTGCAACTTGTAAGAACCACAAAAAGTGCCATTATGGGAAAACTGGTTGAGGTAATTTTTTTCGTAAGAGGAAAATGTATTCCCAAATAACATCTACAAAGCTAACACTATTTGATACAAATAAACTATGGTTTTTCCCCACTTGAACATCCTTAATCTTGTTTCTGTATACATCTGCTATTGAAACCTGGGTCTGTTTGTACTTTAAAACTTAATAACATTTTCATATTGAAGAATGCTATTTCTAAAAGCTCTCTAATAACTTAAAATGAAACCAAAGTAAAATGTTTTATTAACAATGTACAAACAAAAGATAGGAGGCAGAAACATATTGTCAGTTTTTACATTATGGTGGAGGTTTTTAACGTTATGGTGGACAATAAGTTTACTGTAAAATAACCTCCAATAATTACCTAAATGGAAAACCATGAAGATGATATTAGAACAAAAAACCTTACTAATTAAATAAAATATATATGTTACAGACTATAACACAGAATACTGGAATCACTCTCTATCGATAAAATATCGTTACAAAGCAGATGTTTTCAGAAATGTCGCGGTAAAAAACTACATCTTTGCTGCTCCCTAAAATTTACTCTAGTAACTAAACATTTCAAGAAACAGATGATTGTCGATTTGCAAGCAAACTGACAAGACAATTAAAAGATATAAGTGAACTGGGTTTTAGGCTAAATACATAAATGCATTTTATACCAAGTGTCTTTGAGGCCAAGTGACTTTTAGGCCAAGTGCAGTTTTGGCCAAATGACTTTCAGGTCGAGTGATGTTTAGGCTCAGTGACATTTCACCACTTTAAAATTTTAGGCCAAGTGATTTTTAGGCCAATTGAATTTTAGTACAAATGACGCACTTTGATTACTGCTGCTGTGCCTTCACCTTTAAGATAAAGGTTGCAGTGACTTCAGTAAGGTTGCAATGAGGAATGACAGTGACATGTGGCTACAACCCAGAAGCCAAGATCTCAGACAGGCAGTGTACACTGTTATTCCATCTTTGTGTGGTTTGCTTTTTAATAAGACCCTAAAATTTAAACTTCCCCAAACGACACATGTCTTAACTAACAAAAAAATTTTTATAGATACATGCTATGCATTGCTGAGTAATATTTATTAAATAATAGCTTTCCTTATGGTGTGAATCATTGTTTGACTTTGTCCTGGGAATGTACACGTTGTCATTCAGGTGTAACATAAATTACATTTCCTGAAGTTGATCTTGGCTAAGAAGGTGTCCAGGAAATAGAGAGTGCTTGAGTAGACCAGTAGTCTGTTATCTTGAGTGTTGCACCAAGAACATGTGCATAGTTTATAAAATAATAATACAAATTGAAGTGTCATGGAACTGCTATAGCAGTGTGTAATTCAGCATCATTATTTTTTTCTCACTTAATTTTGTTATATTTTGTTCACTCATAATGATTTTGTTTCAGTCTTGGTTTTGCTCATAACTTAATTTCCACAAAAAAAATGAGAACCCTAAAATTTTGTCAGTCATTTCAACTAAATCAGCATAAAAACCAGGTGTTTGTCAAATACTAGCAAGTTTTGTTGATTATCGGAGTTTCATCCTCACATCAGCTTCAGATGCTCTTTTGTGTTTTTTATTTGCTGGTATTTTTTGTAAGTATGTATCAGTATCAACATTTTCTGCTAGTGGCTTGTCATACTTCTCTGTAACATGTACTATTCCAGTAGGAAAACACTGCTCATGTATTTTTGTGTTTATAAAATGAATAAAAGCTTACAGCGCTGCTATTAGCAATTGCTTCATCTGTTGTCACAGAATCTTCTGAAGTTAGTTGACTAAAGAGGTCAGAATCATTATTATCAAATTCTTGATGCCCACGTGAGCCTTGTTTATTGCCGCATATAAACATCTGCAGCATACCTGGTAACAATTCCAGTGCAACTTGCTAGATGGTGTCATTCATATCTTACCATATGTGAAAATCACTCACAAGGCTAATAGAAACAGCTGCTATTTGCTACACTCATTCTTGGCTCATGCAAATACATTGTCTATTATGTAAAGCACTCATGCTAGCTTGAGCATAATTAAGTATGTTATTTAACTGTAATGCTTGAGCAACTATTGAGGATAGACTCTAATGTGTTATGGGCATTGGGTAGCTTCGAGATTGTTGTTATATATTTTTGTGGAATTTTGGTCATTCAAGAAATGCTATAAGGAGTACATTTTTCACAATGTAAAATTCTTTTTGGTTATGTTCTATTGTATAATAAGCTGCCTAAGTCAGCATTTTGACATTTTCGTGTAGACATTTTAAGAGAAACTAAAACCCACTTTTGTGACATGTTGACCATAATCCCACAAAAAATATTAAATAGAAACTGGAAGGTATCCAACATCCTTAATATCTGATACTTTTAAAATTTTTTGCAAACTGTCTGGGTTTGAAATCTTTTTCCCATTTAGCCATGTACTTTAGGAAATTATTTTGTATAATTCACGATGTCACATTTTTCTCATTGTTATTACCAGTAAAATTTTTGATGGTCTTGTTGCTGCTGGTAAACATGCCATTATCACTATAGATATTGGATGACTTTTACATGGAGAACTGAAAATGTGGTTAATGTTTTTTATCAAAATAGTATCAGTACGAATATGTGTCAGCAGTGTTGATGCATTTTGTTTAACTGTTAGGGTTCTTAGGAATGTCTTTATAAGTGTTCTCTGACTTTGTTAAATTGGGACAGGCAAAGTTTGACTTTCATAATTTAAAAATTGTTGTAAATGTGAGCTTATTCATGTAAAATCACAGTTTAATTATCTGTAGTGCAAAAGAATTTTACAGCAATATATATTTCAGTCAATCATCAGAGATTTTCTAATGAAATAATATGACCGAAAAAGTATATATAAGACACAGTTTCATTAAAATGTAATTAAGCGTTGCATAACTTCAATTTGTCGTAGTCTTACATTTCAGTTATGTTCTCATAAGTAAGTGGTTTTATTTAAATGTTTGTATAATTTTAGGAATTTTAAGGTTCGTCATTTATGTGATTTTGTCTTCTGGTAGTGCCGCTGTGTTCCGAGACCTCAGAACCCCTCATTTTTGTGTTATTATATTAAATATTTACAGAATGAACATTGCACTTAGGGTATATTGATCTAAATAATGTAATGGTGTGTACCTGGACATGTGGTTGCGATATGCTATTAGGGTTGCCAACTTTTTTTTATAAAAATAATGGACGTTAGGAGAAAAAATAAGAAGTCGCAAGGAAAAAATTTCATATTACGAGATAAATTAATATTATGGCTTTATCCCTTAGGCCCTAAATATATTTATGTATTTAATTGCACTTAATTAATAAGTATAAAAAGTGTTACAGAAATTATATGTCCTAATTTGAATCTTCATTTATAACATATACAGCTTTGGAATTTTTATACGGATTAGGATCTTTCTTTATTTCTTTACATATTCACTGTATGTATAGTCAAAATTAAAAACACATTTAAGTACACAAAATGCATGAAAAGTTAAGAAAATTTTTACAGAAAGTGAAAGTATTTTGTGAAGCGACCAGCCTGCGCTTGGGGTATAGTTTTTCAACAAGTTAGTTGTATTTCTAGAGTCTCTGCTGTTGTTTATTTGTTTGCATAACTAATGCTAACCAGTGTTACTGACACTTCAGAACCAAGAGCTGGTCAGCCTAGTATCAGTTAGGTGTAGGACAGGGTTGATGCATTTACCAATGTCAAAAGCCCCAGTGTGTTGCCCGGCCACCCTACTTTAAGATATTGCCTGTGAATGATTAACGTTCTAGTGTTTTTTACAAATTTTTAAGTCAATAATTGTTTCAATATGAGGGTTCCATGTTTGTTGTCGTAAGCTTAATAATTTTCTAAGTAAGTCATTTAGTTAAATAATGTAAAGGTTATAATTTTGCTGAACAAGAAATCACATAGAAAACCCACTCTAAATGTAAAACTGCTATTGGGCCTGGCGAAACAGTACAGTAACAGAAAACAGCGTCTGGATGCAATTCCTAGTGATAAGTTTTCTCATTGGAGTATTTTAATGTTAAATAATGTGTTCTCAAGTTTTGAATAAGTTGAAATTGTACAAAGTTCTCTGTGTTCTGATGACACGTAAATTTAAAGTAAATATGTCTTGTGTGGACTTTTCTGAAACGGCATGAAATTTCAAGCAACTTTGGACTCTTGGACATTTTACGAGAAATTGACCCTTTAAAAGTTATTGCAATTTGCAAGTTTTGGTATTTATTTTGAAAATATGTAGATGAGTTCAGCCAGCCCGGCCAGGATGCCGCGGGGGCGACACCGATAGGGGTTCACAGAGGGTACTGCAAGGTGTACGGCCGACAATGTCCAATGGCAAGATTTTATTTAATATAATTTTTATTGCAATAATTATTTACTAAAATATTGAAATAGGTCTTTAAAGTAAGCAGAATTTTGCCGATTTTTCTGTGGTTGTGGTTTATTTAATTTGTATCCAGACCGGTTATTTAATCTTGCTAGATGGTCATGGATCATTCTAACCGGAAGGTAGGCCGCCATGGTGTCTTGGGACGCCATTGTGGTTGCCGTTGCTGGTCACTTTGTTCTCGACTGCAGAAGCCGGACGTGTGCCGCGTTGTGCGAGGTTCGCACGTGGTAAGCCGAGGGGCGCAAACGGTAGCCATGGGGCTGCGATGGAAGGTGGTGAAAAGACTGGCTAGAACTTTTAATTATTAACTAGTTTTGCTACTATTTTATGTGAATTTACAGCCGTATCAACCGCGTGGCCGGTCCACTATTGGTTCATAATTTGAGTTTAGCACTTGCTGTTTTTCTTTGTTTGAGTTGGGTTTCATTTTAGTTCAGTTCAGTTCTCTTTCAGTTTAATTTTATTTTGTACAAGAAGTTTGTACGTGCCGATGTTAGCGCGGTTGTGTGAGTTTGTTACAAGAAGGTAATAAATAATGGGCTGTTAATCTGACCACGTGTTTTGAATTCCGTTATGCATGCGTCCATCCTTCGATGCCACGAACCCTGAGGTAAGAGTAACTCACCGCTGAGACCGGAGCATATATATGAGGACTGATCAAATTACTATCTTTCTTTGTGGAACATTGTAAGCAAATAAGTGGGGCTAGTATCATATCAGCCAGGTGCAGTGTGTGCGAGCCACAATTTGTTATAGCTGTATTTTCGGACATTCTTTGAAGCAACCTAAAGTTTAGGATTTTTCTTTACATGCTCGACAAGTTCTCTGAATGAGTTATCAAATTTAACACTAATTTGTAACTCAGTTTTCATTAGCTCTACATTACATCAGTTCCTATCATCAGACCATTTATTGTTCATTAAAGAAAATTTGTTCGGTGTGAGCATTGGATGTTGATATGCTTATATCAAAGCTTAAAGTTTTGTTCATCTCGTCAGATTTTAATTCTTGGTCTTTCATTTCTGTTGTTACAGACACCCACTTTCTACAGTATTATCATAAATGGAAACTAATGCCATTATATGTTCTTGTAGAGAACTAATCTCATCATAGAGCATATATTTATTGATGTCAAGTTGAATCTGAATAAGGATGTTCTGACAATCCTAAAAAATAGCTTTGTTTGTCAAGCATAGCGGTAACATGGATTGGATGCTAGCAGTTTCTGAAAGGTCAATCCAGCTTTCTGTGTAGGAATTGTGAGAGCCATGAAAGTCAAAACAATTTTCTTCTCTGTTTTTATCTTCATAGTGACAGGGTCTAATTTTTGTAAGATTTTATTGGCATAGGTTCCAAAGAACTTATCCTACTCCTTTTGAAAATTGTTGTCATTAAGACAAAAATTGCATTATGTGTTTCCATTATTGTAAATTTCTAAATCTCAGTATATTTAGAAGATTCTGCAAGTAGAGAACCAGTGTAAGAAAAAAAATTGAATTTTAACATTGAATATTAAAATTTTACTTGCATTTTCATCCCAGAAGTATTTTGTCAAAATTTTGGGAATTTCCTCTGAACTTTGATAATATGTAGCTTATTATTTTTTTTTTTTATTTTTTTATTTAAGTATTCTTGAGGTCCCAGTGAGTCAGAGTTGACTCATTAGTAGGGACAGTACATACATACATTACAGTGATGGCAGTTCTTACATTCATTCTTACAACGGTGCTTGTCATTTACATACTTATTTCTAAACAAGATAAACTAAATGCTACAATTTTACACTAAAGTTTACATCAATTCATCAACCTA